>PNEQ01130460.1:23493-63198 GCA_003012365.1 Medauroidea extradentata | reverse complement strand
CTCAAATAAAGGAACTGAAGCTAAAACTAGGTGACAAAATTTGCAACAATATTCTTTTCTGTCATGCATTCATGGGTGTGACAACATCACACCTCTATGATTCAGAAAGACCATGCCTTTAGACAATGAGCGAAAGTATTTTAAGATAGCAATCCAAGTGTGCCAAAAGAAGACATTGTGAAATCGGGGTAACAGCTACTAGTACGCCGTACAATGGGCAGAGAAGTGACACACTCGACACTTAGCGTTTTAAAGTGTTCTGTGCAAAAAGCAGCTACTTGTTTGAAAAGTGTACACCCAGAACAACTGCCTCCAACTAGTGCTTCTGCTCATTTCCATTTCTTGTGATTTTTCCACCTAATTCAAGAATGGAAGGAAATTCAAAAGAATCCAAAAAATTACGGATGGAGGAAATGTAGCCACATTCTCTTGCCAATTAGTACAGACAAGCCAGTAACTACGGAACGCCTTTTGAAGATTACTAGATGGTCTTGTAAGGAAGATGATTGTGGTAAACCTAACTGCTATCACTGGAAGACTGTATCTCATGTTTTTCGGCTTGAGGAATCTTGACGCACCCCCAGTGCACCTATTTGTAAATCACATTAACGCTCGGCCCCGATTTTTAACACTTATGTATTTTAACCTAAAAGCAATAACCTTCACTCGCACATTGTCGATCACAGTTTTGCCGTTCATTTTGATACTAGTCCAATATCCTAGCATGTAAAAGAGTGTATATCGCTGCATTTATTTCTAAAACAGCATTCATTACATTTCAATGTTATCCGTTGCATATTTCAGTGAATAATTGCCGCCAGCAAGCTTTGTTAACCATATAAATGAGTGTATTTACAAACAAACCCAAGCGCTTCATCAGTGTTACCAATCCAGTGCACAGGACTCTGTATAGTGCACAAACAAACAGTCAAGAGAAATACGCACGTAAATATTTATTGTATCTACTTATTACTATTTGAAATGAGTGTAAATATTATTATGAATGTTTGCATGTGTTAATTATAGTGTTTAACTGGAACACGAGTGTTACTTACGTAAGTTGGGATATTTGCTTATGTGGCACGAGTATTTTCATGCGGTGAGCGAGTATTTTCCGTACGTGCGGGTGGCACACCTTGCAGCGGACAGCCTCGAGCTGCCTAGCGGTTGATGTTACTTCTGCCCTTCTGGCGGGTATAAAATACGGGCGTTTTGCCCAAGCTAGCAGAGTCGTCAGCGTGTCGGCCTTCGGGCCGGTTCAACCTGACACTCCCCCTTCCTCTTTTCCCAAAAAGTTGTAGGCCGGTAGGGACACCTAAACCTTCCTACAACATCTCAGCTACCCCTGCCAGGTTGACTCGGCATGATCGCTAAACCCGCGCCCCCGTGCCTTAGCCTCATTGAAGCATGGAGGACTTCAATCGACACGCTCTTCAAGCAGCTACTTCTCAGTCAGTGTCTCTCTTGCCTCCACACATTAAATTGTAAAGTGTTGTTGCGCACTTCCAGTTCACTAGCAAGATGCTATTGCCGTATCATGTATTTCACTGGCTCGTAGTGCTATATAGTCAGTTATGGGTCTAAAGTACCATCACTTCTAAAGAGGCCATGGAAATGTAGCCTACTCAGGGATCAAGAGTGATCGCCACTTAATTGTCAGTCAGTTATCGGCCTGCAGAACCATGTTGTTAGAGAGGCCATTGAAATGTTGTAACCTACTCAGGGATCAAGTGTGATCACCGTGTAACTTAGACCACAAGTCAGGCCTTATGATCGTCCCAGTATTTCACGGCCCTATGTGCCTTAGCCAGTTATTTGTATCTAGGCCCAATGTGCTCTGTTGAATTAGTCTTATTTCTCAGCATACGCCTTGTTGTAACCTATGTCCTTACCCTTATATCTTAGTGTTGTAACTCATATCTGCACAATATTGATCCAAAACTCAAACCTGACCTTGTCAATCGAACGCAAAAGATGCTGTAACATATTTCTGTATCAAGTGAAAGTAACCTGTCTATGCTTGAATATAACCAGCCAAATTGAATTGCTTCACTTGTATCCTTTCATGAAACTACTTATGTACCAACATCTTAACATCTAAAATAAGGAGAGTGACATCTGCCTTCCCTTATATATATATGAAAGATTGTCTCTCTGTGCTAGCGTCAGAGTTCTTCCTTGTAGGCTTACCTAGCAGTGACTCGCTGGGTCAAGGATAGTACTAGTATAGATCACTCTAGAAGAGTAACCACATCTCATGCTCTCTCTCTCTCTCTCTCTAATAAAACTCTCTAGAGTCACACACTGATTAACACTTAGCAACCACCAGCAATGCAAATGCAGCAGGGGCAGGTCAATTTTTCAAACTGTTGTGGATCAACCTGCAAAAACCGTCATGAATTACATCTGGAGGACTGCAATGGCAGTGGTGACTTTTCAGGTAGAGTGCTCTTTAACATCCATACATGTTTATTAAATGTTCTTTCGCAATGTGCACGAGAATCTGTGCATACATTTTCATTTCAATTACTCTACGAAACACATCCTGAGAAATTAATACAGTACTTTCGACCAATTTGAGCAATTTCAGTTTGTCCGACTGTTTACTTCCTGAAAAATAAAATAACTTTAATAGTTCCGGAAATCTTAAAAATGCTTTTACATATTGCAAAATTGAAATGGAAGTAAATTTCAGTGAATCTGATTATGACATAATTGGATGTTAAATGCTTTCTACTTATATACTAGTACTTTTCGCATTACAAATTACCTAAAAATATACTGTTCAGTTTATTTCAGTGAAATATAGAAAATGTGTTTTTTTTGTGCCCCAAATACTTTTACGTAGGATGTAACGTTTTAGTCTTACTGTACTCGTTAAAAGTTTTTCCGGGACTGATCCCAGTACAAACCTTTTCAATTTAAGCATGTGTTAACGAAATCAGGAAAGGTAATATCAAATGTTCAGTACTTAAACTTTTATCGTGGGATGATTTGTTGTAACATGTAAAGTTTTCCAATTCTTTGATTTTTTTTAATGTCGTAAGAATAGCAATGTAAGTAATAAACACACTGCAAATATTTGACTGTACTTAGAACTGTAGGTGTAAAATAAAAAAAGAAGTCTTAGAAATGAGAATGGACAGAATAGAAAAACTGAAAAGAAGAAAAAAATCAATAAATAAGAAAAATTAGGAACATATAGTTTTATATATTTATTTTGCGACACAGTAGACACGACTGTGAATGTGCATGGCTGGAAGTGCAATAGGGGCTACAAAGTAGTATGTATAAGGGTACAGGTTATTACGAGTATAGCACCAAGAAACCGGTTCAAAAGTTTTGCAGTGGAGGTATCCGTGATGGCATGGATAAAATGGTCACGCAAACAGTGAAGCTTTCATCTCAGTCTGGAACCGGATTATACATATTAGGCAAGGGTGGAATGCTATCAATTTATGACCCACATTGAGATAGCGCTGGAAAAAGTTTTGGCCAGCTCTCTTCATGTTGAGTTTTGGCTCAAGGCTTTTGGTCAGTTCCAATGTACCTTTTACATGAAGTAGGCATAGGGTGAAGGGTGTTCCTTCCTTGGTTGACATGTAGAATATGTTTAGGGTTACTCAGGACAGCATATTGCAGCAGGGTTTAGTTACACTAAGTTGGCTGCAATGTCATTAGGATTGAGACTGGAAAAAACTGACTACTTTAAGTACAAGCTTGCTGGAAGTAAACACCATTGTAGTGTAGTGGATACAATGGGCACATGATGAACCCCATGCAGCAGATGGAGAAAAATGCCAACCCAAATCGAAACAGAACAGGCTAAAGCGGGCTGAAAAACTCACTCAGAAGGTTTTCGCAATTGTTACCCTAGCACCTCGGGGGGCCATGTACCACCAGTCCATTGTCGACCAGCACTTACACACATCCACGCGACTTTCTTTCTCACCCCACATCCCCCATCCCCATAACATATCTGACCACGCAAATCACAATGCATACAAAAATAAAAAACTGGACATGTGTGAGCATAATATTTTACAGACACAACAAAAACAAAACAAATAAAATGTAAAAGGAATATGTACAAAAGATAATATATAAGCAGAACAATTTTCACCAGGCAGTGTATGTACGAGATGCACACACTACATCAAAGAAAGAAACTCAAAAAGTTTCAAAACTGAGCTCAAATGGTCTTAAATACCCAAAGTACAAACATGCTGAAACTTTCTACAAAGTGAAACTGTCCAACTGTTCAAAAAATCTCATAAACAGACATTAAATACAGCTGAGAATTACCTGTGAACAGTAAGTCGAGTGCCAAATACTCGTTCAAGTCGTACATGTCGGAGATAATGATGGCCTCATCAACCAGTTCCTTGGACAGCAGCTGATGCCCAGCCCCAGGAAGAGTTATGCCCTCCGTGATTCCCCGCCGCAAATTTTCCCGGCTCTGAGCATTTTTTGGCTGTATAGACACACAATCAAATATTGTACATTTTACTCTTAAGGTATTAATGGACTGTGTTAAAGGCACGACAATTTTGCATTAATGAGTAACATTGGGCTATGTAGCAAGACACAGCAGGTTAAAATACAGAAATTTCTGAACACAATTCATTCCATTTTCCATCACAGTTTGGCATGAAAATAACATAATTTCTTCCATATGGTTCATGAACTTAGGCGTTTGATTTTCAAGTATTGTTGCTCTTGTACCTGGCAATATTCTGAGTTTGAAAATATGGTTAATTATAGCATCTACATACAGCCTGTTTGCCCGCCAGGATGCTAGGAAAGACACGCACAGGTTGTTGCAACAGTGCTTATCCATCACTCCCACACTGATCTGCAACTGTGGTGCACGTATGCGCTGATGTGCCAGCATGGTCAACATTAAGACTCATGTATGGTTGAGTACCAAGCGGGATGACAAAGCAGGGAAGTGTGAGGGAAGTTATCACCAGCTTTAACTGCTGCATGACTGCGACTTGAGTGCGAAGGGTGGTACGAAAATTAGCCAGCAGAATGAAGTCAGCCATTCTCCCTTTGCCCCTTATTCAACCTGCCATGAACAAGTTGTCTATTGATTGCTGAGCTTGGATTAGTCTGCTGGTGGATGAAGTGGCTAGTGTAGTACCAGTTGTTATTATCATTAGGCATGAAGGAGAAGTAAAAAGTACACAAAAAAAGAGAAAAAAAAGGAGGGAGGGTGTCGTCACTAATGACACGAATCTTATAACCTTCTGACAAACATGCAGAATTGCTTGTACAGTGGCAAGTCAGTTGATAAGGCTACTTCCAAACTAATAAAAGTTACTGTATATTATATTGCCTTGATAATAGAGGAACTGTAGTAAGTAAATCGCGTGATTTGACCAAATCTTTAAGTTGCACGGATCACAATAATAAAGTTAACTAAAATATCATTAAAGGTATTAAATTGTAGCGATCCTCTTCATACTTATCTCTAAGATATCTACAAGTAGTGGTTACAATGGACACTGACTGTAATGGACTAAATTTGCTCAGACATAGACTTCTCAAAGCTCCATCCTTGGTCCAGTGCTTGTTATCACACACAAGAACATGAACGCACACGTGGAAATGTGCGTAACACCAGCACACTACCACACTCACTTACCCACATTACACAACCTATTCCCTTCCCCACAGACGCACGTGCGCAAATACAATTTTATTTATGACTCAGGTAAAGCTAATACAATCATTTTTGCTGATGATAATTTAGTAACAAGATATTGTCTGTATATTGACAAAAGGGCCAATATCACACTTGTTGCGATGTGATATTGGCACATTAAGCAGTGTGCCATAAGGGCCAATATTACATGTTTTAAAATGTGATATTGGCCCTTTTAACAATAAACCGACGATATACACAAACAGATGGCAAATATTAATCATACCCTACTAAAATTTGAAGAATAATTTTAGTATGTAAATAAAATAAGCTAAATTAAATCTGGATAAAAAAACCTTTCTTTACTTTCATACAATAAACTCTCAGGATTAAGAACTGCTGATTAATTGTGGTGATGCTGTTAATGAATTTTAGTAACACGGGGCTGCAGTAGCCGAACTGTCAGACTATTTGCCTCCCACCAAGGTAATCTGTGTTCGATTTCCGGCGGGGTCAATCCCCACATTTTAGCATGTAAAATTCGAATTGGACGATGCCATTGGTCTGCAGGTTTTCTCTGGGCTCTCTCGTTCCCCCCACTCCTTTATTTCCAGCGTTGCTCCGTACTCACCTCATGTCACCCCTTACCAGCGTTTAAGACTTTGATGTTCAGTGCTAACCAAAATCTTTCACTTACTCTCACTTAACAACATAAAATCCTTAGGTTTGCAATTAGATAACTGCTTTGAAAGTAACAAGCCTAGCCTTTTTGTTCTTACATACTTCAGCACACAGCAACACTTAAGCAGATCTATTATGCCTATTTCAATTCAACTACAGAAATTGATATAATTTTTTGGGTAACATCTAAATATAATATGAAAAAAAAAAAAAAATTGATTAAAAAACACTATCAGAACAGCACACACATAGCAAAAAAAGGAACCTGCTATCAAAAAAATTCCTCATGTTTTGTTCTCAATGTGTACAAACTCTTCAATTAAACTTGTTACAAATCATTTTAATTATCTAGAAAAAAAAACTTCAACGTTCGCCTATATAACACCATAAAAAATTATCTCAACTTGCCAAGTAACAGGCTGCAGCAGCACAAGCTGAATGTATAATAATAAGGGAACAATCTATACAATAAAATACTTGAAGACAACAAAACCTGGAAAATTCAAAAATAGGCTGAAACAATTTGACATACTGCTAGAAACTGGATGAATTCCAAAACACGTGCTAAGGTAAATCACCTGGAATTCGATATGTTAAGGAAATTCCTTGCTAAAAAAATTGAAAAGCAGAATAACTGTTGATAGTACCAAGAAATATAGCAATTTCCTAAACTTCTTTGTTGCTTGAAAATAAATACACATAAAAACACGTGATTTTTTTAATACTGATTTTTAAAGTAGGCTGTGCAAATAACCCTTGATATAATAGCAGTAAATCAAAAATTCCTCGAGTTGATAGTTTGTATTCCTAAATTTGACAGTACGTAAAGGGTACATAATTTTCAGTAAAATTTTTTTTAATGTTTGTAACGCATAAGATAATTGTTAGAGACCATCACTCATATTTTTTTACTATAATAATATATTAAAAACACATAAGAAAACACAAAACAGCAATTTATATAAGAAACCGTAACAGAAACATTAAAGATTAAAATCCTTTGAATAAACAAAAGTATTTGAGTAGTAACAAATACTTTTTTATGTAAAATTTAGTTTTTTTTATCATAATATATTTAGACTAATAAATATTTTGCAAACATTATTTAACTACAATTACGGAAAGGGAAATATGGTTACGTTCATATTCCTTGATTCGGTAGCTTCTTTAAATATTCCCAAAAAATATATTTTTATATAAATATACTAGCACTTTTTTCCTGAGCAACCTGTTTTGGAGCTATTAAACCAGCTGAAATACAAAATAAACCCATATTCCTCAAAGCAAAGCTTAAGCAGTAAACTTGGTTGCTTCACTTCTACTAGAAATGGCAATTCTTCTCTGAGAAAAAAAAAAAAAAAATCTGTTAGATCCAAATCAAAGAAAATTCAAGGGCAAATAAATGCTGCACGCAAAAGCGTGGGGTCCATAGATATGCGGTAGAGAAAAAATTTATGTATTCATGGAGTATTTTTTCCACCGTTTTTAAAGTTGAGCTATTGTATCCTGGGTGATTTACCTTAATGTCTGTTTATTCCTTTCTGTAAGTGATAAAAAACTCATCGATGTAACTGAGTACCTATACCTAGGGACAAGAGAATATGATGAATATCAATAAAACAGAAACCATACCGAAATGCATGTTAATGCACTGCCATACACTGAAATTATACATAAATCACTCTGAACTCTGCATCTAGTTGTAAAACCTTAATTATTTCCTCTCTCTCTCTTTTTCTCTCATCTCTCATATATTATACAACATCAATTGCATCCTTTGGCCAGTCCTGCCGGTGACACAAGCTTCTCTGTCGGCGACACCAGCCTCTCCATATATTATCTTCTCACCTCATCTCCACTTGCTGTCTGTTCCCGTCTTCTGTTATTATTTTACATGCTTCCACTACCTTTAATCATCTATCACTCAGCCTTCCTTGAGGTCTCTTTCCTCTCATCCACAATTTGTGCATTCTTCTTGGCAGCCTTCCATCTCCCATTCTCTTCACATGTCCATACCACTTTCACCTGCTCCTCTTCAGCCCTACTTGCAAGGGTCTCAACTTCATTACTCCTCTCCTACTCCTCCAAAATTTTATTTTGCTTGCCTGCATATACTTCTATATATCTATATATAAAAGAGAACCCTGACTGACTGACATATCAAACTGCAGCCCAAACCACTGAACTTAAAATTGTGAAATATTTTGTAGGGGTTCCCATCAGGTCGTAGGCGAGCACCAAGAAGAGATTTCCCAAAATTCAACCTCTAAGGGGTAAAATGTGTTTCCAAAGAAACTTCGATAGAACTTGAACCCAATAGCCTATAATCGTGATTTAAATTTTAAAAGGACACACATAAAAATGAATATTAGTCAATTTAAGGATTTTTCAAAATTCAACATTTAAGAGGGTAAAAAAGATCTTAAATGTGTTTCCGAATAACTATAGATATCTATTGAATCCTTCAGGATAGCGAGTTGGTAGTCACTTCAAAATGTTGCTTACGTAAATACCCAAAAAGCAGTTTTAGGATTTTTTTGAAATTTGACTCCCAAACAGTATAAAAGGGGCAAAATGTGTGTATTATTAATGGTCTATATCACTAAAACACAATTTGGTTAGGTATACAAATGTCTATAATAGGACTCCAAGATGTTTAGATATTCCTTAATTAAGGGGGTGAAAACATGTGAAATGTGTTCTCGATTATTTCTCCACATCTATCGAACCAATAAAGATATCTAAGACCTCATTTCTTCAGATTGATGGTTTTGAAAATATTTCAAATACCATTAAAATATATTTTCTGAATTTGGCCCCAAAGAGATAAAAAAGGGTAAAATATGTTTTCGATTCACAATTGATATATATTGATTCTGTTGATATTTATATAACGATGTGATTTTTGTATAAGATTGATGCTTGCTCAAATAACTGAAAAGTAATTCCACAAACTTTCGGAATTTCCCACCTACAGAGGTGAAAAGGGGTGAAAAGTTATTAAATGTGGGTTTGTTTTACTCGGATATGACCTCGCGACTCTTCATGCTCTTGCAGCTCCCGGGGCGCTCCTAGGCGTTTTACTCATCGGAAACAATATGGCACAGGGTGTTTTACCCGTGAGATCAAGATGCTCCTAGGTCAAAAAGAGCATGCTCTTTTAACTCCTCCTCTCGAGGAAGAGTTGTGAGGACAAGTAGGAGCAAATCGTCTTCTGGATTTTATGGCAAGCATATTGCTGTTGATTAAACGGTTTATTTTTGATGGCATCTTTGAAAATGAAGAAAATAATATAATTTCCAAACAAACTTTGAAGACGATGATAAAGTTGCGGCAGATGAAAAGGTTTTTTTTTATTCCAACTAATAAAAGATATACGTAATGGTATTGTCTACATGTGGCTGTTAACCTCTAAAAACAGTTCTGACAATGTGTAAATATTTGTGAAATGTGTTTAATTCCATAAATGATGAGCTACTATCAAGAATATTGACTTATTTGAGGTTAGTATCCCAAGTCAATAAAAATCATTTAAGTTACGAAATATTATCGTTATACCTCAGAGTTTAGTGTATTTTTCCAACTTCTTCTATAATTTCGTTAGAAGACACTATCATTTATTGTGCATTATTTGGTGCAGCTGTACGAACTTCATAATCTTGTGATTCGTCATTATTAAAATACATCTTCTAGTTCAGCCATGTTTACAATACAATCAAGCGAGGCGTTTTACTCGCTCCTCCAAGAGTTGTCAACTCTTTTTGACCTGGCTTGACCCAGGTCAACTTGACCCAACTCTTACAACTCCTGAGAGAGGCCGAGTAAAACAAACCCTGTGTTTTTAATTAATCTTCGCTATATCTTGAACCCAACGGACTATTGGCATGTTTTCACGGCCAAGAGACACCAGTCAAGTAGCCTAAAATGTGATACAAGGGTATTTTGGAATTCAGTCTCTTAGGAGGTGTCAAGATCTGGAATGAGATTTATATAAATTTTCGATATATGTTGAACCCATCGAGATATTCAGTTTATTTTTGCTTTAGGATGATGATTATGTAAATGGCAATAAAAAAAATTGTATTATTTTTCTAAATTATACTCTCAATATTGTACAGGAGTAATAAGTGATTTTTAATCAATGATTGATTTTGCTTTGACTGAATGAGCTATCGTTATGAATTTCACTTCACTTGGATACTTGAACAAATATTTAAGGTGTAAAATTAAAATTTTTCGAAATCTGACACCTGAAATGGGTTAAAAGGGCTTAAAATTTGTTTTCTATCAGCAAATGATACTTATGGAACCAGTAGAGATATTGAGGTGGTATTCACGTCAGAATGATGCTTATGTAAGTACCTAAAGAAGTAATGTTTTTTTTTTAAATTCATTAGTTAACTTAATTAAATAGAAAACATTGTTAGTGAACATACAAGGAAGACGATCCGAAAATCAAGTCCAGCGAGAAATAAATTATACACGAGTTTCATTCTACAGTCGTATTGAGACACAGTGTTGTACAAACTCAATGAGCCCAGCAAATTAATATTTCATTTTTAAAAGTAGATTTCATGAATAATTTCGACGTTATATGGTGCAGTTGTTTGTAGCTCCAATCTATTGTTTGGGAGGTTCCGGGCTGAAATTATTTGTAAGGGCCGTGCAAATGGGCAAGTCTGACACAAAAAAAACTGCAAGGCAGATGAAATTAGTGGAATTTGGATGAAGTCGTTCAAAAGTGATGAAAATGGATTATGCAGTCCACTATCTACTAAAGTTCCTAGATAGTATCAACCCACATATACCAACTCACTAACCTCAAATACCAACTATGTATATTCCAGCCAAATATTATCCTGCCAAAATTCCTTAATGCCACGTAACTTCAAGTGACGGTTTCGAAAAATAAATATGTTATTGAGGGTACCATTACCAATGGTTGTGCTCGAGGACAAATCAGTCTAAATACCACGTGAACTATGTATTTTATTTAATTTTTCTCATACATTTAAAAGTCTGTAACTACCCCTGAACGTCAACTATGCTGTAACTATAAATAGGGTCCAGGCGAAGTCGCTGTTAATGGCAGCAACAAACTTAAGACTGCTTTTCGCATGGAGAGCTATAGCTACTTATCCTGCTGCAGAGTTAACTCAACTAGCAAATTTATCATTCTAACACTTGATGGCAGAACTACCTATCTGGTGTACAAAAATATGTCTGCTTTGAGTAATACACGCAAGCAGAGCCGTGGGTGCACCGCTGGTGTGTGTATATATATATTTTGATAGACACACACATAGGGTGTTCCAAGAGTACATGTCAATAAAGAGGCGGGTGATGGACGAAAGAGGCGAGTGATGGACGATTCAAAGACCTACCAAATAAACCAAATTTAAATATTCCAAATTGCAACCGTTCCAAAGTTACGAATTATTTAAGAAAATTTGGCTGTACTCTACCTTGAGCTACGTATTTACTGATGGTGTAAAAACTAATGGTTCATGTGGAATGAAATTTGTACACACCAAAGATCATTAGTGTCGTCACATTTAAAAACACATTTCACGTCACTGAGGGTACAGCTTTGTGGGGTAAAAAATCACTTTTCACAAAAGTCGTGCTTGGTTCTGAAAGATGCTTTTAGCTTGCAGGAGGTAAATAAAATATCAATTGGTCACACAAATGATCACCCACTATTCTAAAAACTACCCCATAGTATCGTCAATTAATTACTAAAAACCAGTATTTTGAATTAACAAATGTTGATGAAGTATACGTGAAAAAATAATAAAACACAGAAGTTTCACACAATGAAAAATCAGCTATAAGGTTGAAATTAGTATGTGAGTAAATGATTAAATGTAAATTATTTGAAATAAAAATATTAGACCCACATAATGTTTGAAATTATTAAAATGAATTATGAATGTAATGTGTTTAATTTGGTGGATAGAGTAGTGATGGCGGACCGAGGGTAAACGCACTGTAGATTGCTCGTGCTGCATTCGTTATTATTCGCAGGTGAAACATCGGTATTGCTGTGTAATTGATACTGATCGGTAGCGTATCCCCTTACCAACTCGTTAAGCTAGTGTTCGTCGATCATTAAATCCGCACGTCCAGTCTATTTAACGTAAAATCTTTACACCTTGGTGTGTAAGGCCTGCTTTTGGAAGGCATGTCTGAGAAGAAAGTGGATCTGAGAAACATGGAGGTCTCAGTGCAAGAAAGGCTCAAGGAGTTGCTGCAGTTGGAGGATGTGGTGCAACTTCTGGTCAAAGTCCTCACCACCGCTGTAACACAGGCTGTGGTCGTCGAGCTGAAATATACGTTAAACTTCGACGGAGAAGAGGTGAAGAAGTTACGTGCAGATGTGGCCAAGAGGGATGAAGATTTGCAACGACTGAAAAATGATCTTCTAACTGCGAAGGATGAGCTGGAACAGTACCAGCGACATTCAAGCCTGAGAATCTTCGGTATACCGGAGAAGCAGGGTGATAACCCTGACCTTCTAGCGTTCAGCGTTTTCAACAAAAAGTTCAAGTTACCTCACATAGCAATAAACGACATCGATCGTAGTCATCAAGTAGGAGCTGTAAAGAAAGGAGGATCCAAGCCCAGACCCATTATAGTGAAGTTTGTCTCCTACCGGCAACGCGATGAAGTATTCAAGGTGAAACTTAACTTGGCGAGGACTGGTGTAACAATTCGCGAAGATTTGACAGCGTTACGTTTAAACATTCTTCAGTCGGCCATCGCTAAGTACGGGCTCACAAACATCTGGACATCTGACGGCTGTATCATCGTTAAATGTAACGGAAAGTAGCTTACAGCGATATTCACGGATGAATTAAAGAAAGCACAGTGATCAAGCACATCAATCTCACAATTTTTAGTGATTACATACTTTCAGTTCAAACACAATGATTTTCAACCAGAATATTATTCAGTAATTTTTTTCATAACTAGTTCTACGAACTAACATATTTTGTTTAGTTTCTAGTAATGTGTGTGATACAGAGTGTGTGTCTAAATAAGTGCATAAATAAGGCCTTTATGTGTGAGATTTGTGGAATCATCAGCAGCAAATGTTGTAAGTTAAGACGGTTTTACTACTTCTTGTTATGAGTTCGCTCCCTAGTGATACTGTAGTGTTGCCGAGCCCTCCCACCCTGAACTCTCAGCCCCCTACTCTAACTTACAACCCTCTGTCACCCTCCCACACAGTTGACCCACAGACATGCATTAGTAACGATTTCTCCCCTTACCCGAACAGTTTACAGGCTGTGCACATAAACTCTCAATCTCTGCTCTGTCATATTGATGAAGTGATGAAAAAATTTAACGTCCTCTTCTCCGCATTTGATACTGATAAGTGAAACTTGGTTAAAGCCTAGCATTTCGTCTGCACTTGTTAGTATGAGTGGTTACAAAATTCTGCGCAATGACCGTACTAACAAGGGTAGCGGGGGTGTGGCCATCTACGTCAGGAAAAATATTAAACACAAGGTCCTCTCGTCGTCTCCTGCGTATGCTGGAAAACCAGACTTTATAATTGTGGAATTAATGGTGCCGCCAAATAAAGTTCTAGTCACTGTAGTTTATCGACCAACTAATGCAGCAGATCTATCAGGTTTCGAGGAAGAGTTTTCATGTTTTATTGCTCGATATGAACACCATATTATAATGGTCGACTTCAATATTAATTTGCAGATTTACATAGGTGTAACTTTTGATTCAAAAACTTACTGTTGTTTAAAAAAAAATGCAGACAGAAAAAAATCAACTTAATATAATGACTACATCTGTAAGTATTTACCTATTTTGGAGATTTCTGTTAAAGTCTTATGTACTATTTATTACTACATTACAATTAAGTTTATGTTACATGTACAGTAATGCAACACTCGGCATTAAACTAGGTATACTTACTTAAACTACACAACCCTGGTATATATAAATTGTTTATTATTAATAAACTGCACTTATGATGATACTAGTTCATACTTTTAAGAAAAATGTTAGCAAATAAAAGCTTGCTTAAGTCTAATAAGTTATCTATTATCTTTTGCACACTTTAGAAGAAACACATAAAATAGATAAATTTATAACTGAAAAATCAAAATAAACAATTTCACCACACTAAGGGGCTACAAGTTAACAAACACTTGAGTTCCAAAATAATACTGAATATGATAGATGACATATAAATAAACTCGAAGGTCTCCCAGAACTGCTAAACAATCATAAAACACATGCACTTACTATAACTCTTTTACATTAAATTTAAAATTATTTGTTGCTGAAAATAACTACAGTAGTTTACTTTTATATAAATCACAAATATTATCTAATAGGCCTAAATTGGAACGGATGACACAAAAACATTTCTTCCTGTAACTTCATAAAAAAAAAGGTGCCAAAATTTAAAAAAAATTCTCCACCTACCGTGCAATGCTACAACACACCTTACATAATCAGTTCTAACCTTAAATACTTAATATTTTCAGGCATTACATTAAAAGAGAACTCCTAATAAGAGTAGTGAACACAACAAAAATATTGAGAATTCAATAAATTACTGATTTTATTATTATTTAAAACATAATATACTCACAGGATTTCTCAGCAAAGTAAGAAAATTCTGGCGGTGGGTACGCAAAGCATTCTGGGCAGTTTCAAACACTTCACTACTTGGTCTATATATCATTGCTGTTACAATATTCAGCAGTTCTTTGTATGGCTGCCACATGTCATTACTCCGTTCATCATCCAACACATTCGCTGAAAAAAAAAAAAAAAAGATCATGTCACAATACAACACACATCACATACGATAAAACAATAATCAAAAAAGATGGCTAACGTTATACTGAGATAGCAAAGCAAGTTGTTAAATTAAACAGCTCACATATCAAGTATGTAACTTATACATCATACTTTTGTATATGCAGGCCACACCATTATTTTGAGTCTTCAAAACTGGAAAAATAATCTCATTTACAGACTGCACTAAATTTTTTGACCATGCTGCCGTGTCAGCTAGGTAGTGTTAATCTGGGAAATTTTCGTTGAACAATTTCAAATCCCACTCTCTTAACGGAACTAAGATGTTGGTTATTAACAAGAGACCTAGATAATTATATATGAACATATCAATTTTACCAAGATAAATTACCATAAAAATGTTGTTTTAGACAATCCAATCAATTTTATTTTTTACAAATAAACGTACTGCAATTATGAAAATACTCTGCACTAGTACTACACCTGCTCGTGTGTAGCAATCATTCTGAATTCCAGAAGTAATACAAAATATTTAAGGGTAACTCCTTTTCCCAGAAAAATATTACATCTGTGAATGTTATTAACACCATACCGCAAGAATGAAGTTGCCTTTGCCATTTTAAAAGTGGCAAAAAAGGTTTAATTAAGTTGCAGCACCCTAAGATTCCATGTGCAATTTTAGTAACAAATTTGCAACCTATGCATGCACAGATATTGTAATAATGTTTAACAATTTTGATGTATCTGCAAGATTTATTCATGATGACCAATTATTTTTGTACTTTAGTGAAGAACAGATATTTATAAAATGCATCGAGAGCTGTACTATCTTCAGTTCTTAAATTACTTTACCTATAATATTATTTCAAAATATTAAACACAAACTCCTTGATTTACGTCATTTCGGATTAACGTAGCTAATGTTTAAGTACCCATTTTTCATATTGAACAGTCAGAGATTCAACATCATATTAATTCATTATTGCATGTCAGAGTTGACACACTTATGTTAATTTCCCCCCCCCCCTTTTTTTTGCCAATCACTCACATTTGCATTAATAAAATATAATTTATATGGCTAATATAACTCCTTAATATTATACTATAACTTACTATGGAGAGAAACAATTCATGGTATGCTACAATCACATAATTTGATGGTACAATTCCAATACGATTTCTGATCAAGTATAAGGTAGGTAATAGATAGTTTAGTACAAACAAACATTTTTAATATGAGTCCAAGCCAAGTGATTATCCATTGTCATGCCAAGAATCTGAATTTCTTTACAATCATCTGAAGATATATCAGTATTTTTTATGAGATTACAATACATAGTTTCTGTCTTATCTTTATTAATAATAGCATTGTACCACAAACAAGCATCAATTGTTGTTTAAGTAGGTAATTGATTTAAGTTTATTTATGTGAGAATAGACATTAACAAATGCAGTATCGCCTGCAAACATAACTGTCAAACAATTAGGCCTAGCTACATTTGCAGGCAATCATTTACTGCTATGAGAAAAAGAAGAGGAGCCCAAGATTGAACACTGCGGTACTCCTATTTGTACAGGTAAATTTTCTGAACACAAACCAATTAGATCCACACATTTATACTTCTATTGTTAAGAGATGATTCAAAAAACAAAATTGGACTACCACGTAGGCCATAAGCTTCCAATTTAGATAAAATAACATTGTGCTCTATGCTGTTAAAGGCTTAAGGGCGCCGTCTACCCGCGCGTGAGAGGCACAAAAGCGACGGAGCAATAAGGTTGACCTTGAAGCGCGCATCAAATGCCGCGTCGCCTCAACGAGCCAAGCGCTGAACTAGCGTGCAAGGTTCCCGCTGAACCGTTTTTAATATGGGACTTTCAGCGACAACACTATCATTTTATCTTACGCGACGAAAGGGAAAGAGTCGCTCTACAGGTCTATAATATTCAAAATATCGTGAAAATGATTACTCTTACATAAAACTCAGCGTCAAAAGTCCCGATTCGGTCACTTTCATACTAAAAAAAAATACTTGTTAGGAACAATAACAGTTAATGGCAATATTATAGACCTGTACTAAGATCCTTAAATGATTTTCGTAGCCTAACCGCATGAATGGTTTTCGAATGAAATCAGGATTGTTAAAGGTCCGCGTGCCTCTTCACAATTCTAGTAGACGGCGCCCTTAACTCAGATCAGACCGTAACCTGAGTATAATGTCTACTTTCAAATGCTTGTATTATCTTATTTATCAAACAATCAACAGCACAAATTGTGGATTTAGCCTTTTGAAAACCATATTAAGATTTAGAAAACATATTAGATGATTCGAAATAATTACAAATTTGGATTTTTAACAACTGATTCAAAAATTTTTCCAATCACAGGGACTAAAAAAATAGGTTTATAGTTGTTTGTCTGGGTTCTCTCTCCCTTATGTTTGTAGATAGGCAAAATTCTTGCAATTTTTAAACAGTCAGGAAAATACCCCTCACTCAAACATACATTTATACATATTTCCACAAGTATAACAATAGTCTCTATGATAAATTTTACAATACTATTTGATAAGCCATACACGTATTTACTCTTTGATGCTTTCATATCAGCAACAGTTTTAAGTATCATTTCAGTTGTTACAAGCTTCCATTTAAACTCATCATCAAATTTAGGCATTTGTTGCATTAATTGTACAGGTAAGACGGCTGGTTTAAATATATTTCTCTTAAGTAGCTAATACTACAGACTCAACTAAATAATTGTTAAATTCCTGAGGAGATATATCAAGAGAACAATTATTTTCCTTATTGGCTGATACTTTTCTTTATTATTAAATTCCACGCAGCTTAATTTTATTTGTTTAATTTTCAATGAAATACATGTTTGTATTCAGTTTTGCCAATTCACCATCTTTTAATACTTAATTTTATATTAATTATACATATTATTATGAGTGCCTTTGTTGGTTGCTAAATAGACAGTATGACTATTATCACTAAGTTTCATTTCAGCAAGCTCAGGGGTGTACCAAGAAGTAGTTCTTCTCTTATCACATATTTTCTTAACTAACCCTGATTTAGAGACAGCACTCATAAAATAATTTCAACAAAATTGTAAAAAAAAAATTAAAACATTGAGATGCTGATTTAGTAAGATGTGAGAGCTCTGATACCAAATCCACTTTGCTCAAAGTGCTTTTAAAATTATTAAGACATGACACATTTCTATACTCCACTACCTTTGGTATACTTATTTCAGATATAGCATTACACCTTATCATATTTCTAATCCAGCATGTTCAAATATATCTGGATATACTGAACAGGTCTTCCGACCCATTCGTGTTTAGTGCTGGGAGTGAGCTTGGGAGATGATGAGGCTTTACCCTGGGATTACGGTAGTCCCGGTCCTGGAAATAGTATGCTGTCTCTCTCCAATGTTGGGTGTGCCGCCGTCATTCTCCTTTTAACGGTCGTACTTTCTGTTCTAGTTGCCATCGAGCAGATTGGACGGCAGTGGAGAGCAGGGTGACTCTCTCGTCTGGGAGGAGGGGTCGGCTTGCCGGAGTCGAGCATTGCTGTGTTGGCTCTGGTTAGGGTCGTATGTCGCAACACACTGGTGCATTATGCGCTGTGAAAGTAAACGCCCTGGTTTTGCTTGTTGACTTCAACTGTGTGGAGTGTAAGCTGAACGACTTCAGAGCAACTAATTTTGGGTTGAAGGTTCCTTGCTGAGGGGAGGAAAATCCTGAGCATCACAAATAAACGTGACTTTCGTCAGTTTCGAAAGCGAGTCCACGCCTAGAATTAACGAGGAAGAGGACGACGCAAGGTATGTAGCGGTGAACCCCCCTTTAATTCGCTCCTTTCAATCAGAACTGTTAATCCTCTATGAAATTCCGGGAAGATGATAATCATTAGATATAGGTGTTTACTCACCTTTTTGCTGTTTTAGTAGCAGCAGTGCGAAGATTCTAAAACTTTAGTCTTGTAAAGTCGTGACTTACAGGATAATTCCCGAGCGGGAGGCCCTTTAAACTGGAGTGTTACGGAATTAAGTGTATAGTGAAAAAGTGCTCTGGTTTTGCAATATAATGGGTTAAGAAAGAGTAATGTTGATTTCAACTGAGTTTAACTCACGAAAGTGAATTGTATCAGGAGAATTCTTAAGTTGGTTTGTTTTGATGTGTGCCAAGGTCGAGTAAAATATTGGTTATTGTAACAAAAGGTGCAAAAGAATATTGAATGTGTAGAAATTCCATCTTGTTCAGAATTCTCGTTTTCTTATTATGCAAACTAAGTCACAATATCTATTAAGAAAGATTGTCGACAAAATAACTCCACACAGATAAGGTTTGTATTTGAGAGTTGATCATCTATGCCTTATGTTAATTGAAGATTGGTTCAATACAATACCAAATTTAAATAAATCAGCAGAAACATTAGTGATAATATTGTCCAAACAAAAATTTTGTCTTGTAGGTTTATAATTTGTACAACAGCAGTTGAACTGTCTCAGGAGATTACAAAGCCTTTCAGCACTGTTTTGTTGTTTAGTAATATCAAATTTGGAATTTATATAATCTCCAATTAATATGGATAATCTGAATTTAGCCAGACACATAAATGGTCTAAGAACAAATTTATATCACCTGATCTTATGGGGAATGATGTATAGTACATATAATTGCTGCCTTAGGATTATCTAATTTGATAGCTGAACACTAAAAATTTCTTTTGATCGCATAACCATTTAACATTTAATTTTTTGTATTTCTACAATACTGGAAAGCAATATGCCAGTTCCACCTCTGATATATTTATTTCTATAAAAAAAAGAAGCAGATTTATAAACGTGTAAAACTGCGAGGGCCAGCTCATTACTAACCATCCAATGTGACTAAGACAAATAACATCTAACTTATTATCATTACAAAACAAGTACAACAGATTTTCTTTACTATGCAGTCCTTAAAAATTTAAAAACAAGATTCTTATTTCAAATCAAAATGCATTATTATTTATCTGTTCACCATCCCTGGAATAGTAAAGAACAGTCATGTGTGTGGCGCCGGAAATGAACGCCCCGGCAATAGGCCATGAGCCATCAGCGGCAGTGTTCCTCAGGACAGTTCGTCGCAGGCTTCTGGCGAGGTAAGACGCTGTCCGTGTAGGTTCCATCGTTGTTTCACTGAAGTACGTTACCATAGTTATTTAATACACCGGATAATTATTTTTCGTATATGTTTTCGCCAAGTATTTCCCCCGCAAGTGCCATTCCGCTTTAATTAATCACTACTACAGTAAATGGTACTTTAATTTAAAACCGTGTGTGTGCTTTGTTCATGCCACGTGGCTAGGGACTTTGTAATCGGCAGAACATCTGCACGTTGATGAAGATTATTCAGCAATGTAAATATGTATCATTTTCATGCATCAGTTGATAATTTACGGTCAGTTTTGTGAAACCATGTGCTCATCACCAACAACGCCATTACCATCATTGTAGAGTGAACGAAAGGACATTGGGCATACATTCATAAATCTACATCATTTTGCATACGGTTCACGTAAGTTACATCTCATTTCTTGTGTGCAGCCACATTCATCAGCGATTACCACTATCGTCGTCATTGTGCCAACCATCGCCATACCATTGCGTACAACGGTGATAGGTTCAACCAGACGATTGCATAGTTGAGAACAGCAGCATACATCCTTCATTCACGCCTGCTTCCCGAGAAAAACAGTGGTCCATCACAGCAGCCATCGGTTCTCTGCTCTATAGGGAACTGCATTTTCAAATGCCGCGGGAGCACCCCGCACCTCATTCAACTCATATAGAATATGTAGGCACGAACACGGTTTCCTTCCATATTGGACTGACGTAGCATAAAATACATTCAGGCATGCTGTATTCAGTACGTAATAAAACATTGTGGAAAGGGATGACATTGTATCCATGTCAGAAAAGTGAATCTAACCATCACCACACCTGGAACAAAACGATCACTAGGCACATGACCAAAACACCCATCCCCTGGAATAACAGAGTCTCGAAGTGTGATACTGGGGAGTATCGCTGGCGCCCACCCCCATAACCATCAATTCAGTCTATAAATCAGTCACCTCTCGTACCAACTGTGTCAGAACTGTATGTGGGATATCTCGTGGTCCACTTTTCAACAATATAGTTGGCTTTCTTATGCTCTAACATACATTTTTCAATATCTATCTTTTCCACTGCCGGGTCTAATGTGGAAAAAAATATAAATATTGTTTTTTGCACAACACTTAAGTTTCTCATAGTCGTTGACTTACCAGTGATCACCTTTTTTTTATTACTCTGTTTGTCTTTAGTATCATGTTCTTCCCTACTTACTTGGGTGTTTTGCTTTGTTTCACCTTGACTTAAGTTTCCTCGACCTCTGTTGTTTCGATGCAGTGTTCTTCTCCAAGAATTACCTGTTTCATTAGTTATCCCCACTTGACTGGAGGTGTCTTAACTTGATGTTTCTTCAGAATTGTCCCAACACTAACCTTTGGTTTACTATTATTATTCTTATCGCACTCACTCGATACACTTATGCACTGTATGACTTACGCTTCTCACTGTCATGGTACTCCTGATCAATACGTTTTTGACAAACTGTAACTATGTCTGTGGTTTTCAAGCTATATACTTACTCCAGTTCTACTACTGAACAGTTTTTGCTCCAACCTCTCGGTATTTAGCACTAATCTATCTAATTGTTCATTGACATACAGATTATTGCTTAAAAGTATATCAACTTTAGCTGAAATATTTGATAACAGAACACTCAGATTCATTTGGTTGGTATCTTGTGTAGCCACAGAACTAAGTACTGTACGTGACAGAGACGAGCAGCCCTAAAAGGTATGCAGGTACGCAGAGGGTGAGGAGGCGTCACCATGTCTGAGCAAGAAGCCCAGGGTGCGCTATCGTTAAAAATCAAAAACATTTGCTTCTACTTACACAAACACACCATCAAAAAAAAAATATACTTCACTCTAATACATGTAGGCCTAGTGCTCTATTGCAAGTAAAATAGTTATTTACATTTCAACATTTAATTCTATATTATTAAATTCTAGTCATTTTGAGAATTAATTTTTAAATTGAAACTGATAACCAATATTGAAACACTGTACCAACCACGTCATTTCAAATTGAGTTTGCTATGAAACTACTTTTTACAAGACAGGAAAAATTACTAAATATAATTAATTTTGTAAGTGTGATAATTTCAATAATTAGTTAAAATTATACTGAAGTTGGTGTTCAAAAAATGCTACACAGGAAAATTAATTTGAAAATAAAAAAAAGACTAACACATTACCTATTTGTATAGTATCGGTTGTTTTATTGGCAATCGTTTTGGAATAATTGGGAATATCTTGTCATGGACATAGAAATGTGGATAGTGTTTCTAATTACACACTTGTCAAAATCATCTCGTTTCAAATAAGTGTATTTTACTGTGATAGTTTCTTCAAGTGTAGATAATTATTTGTTGCTGTCAGTTTAACTTATAATTTTATGTTCATGTCAGTTTTATGGTGGTTACACAAACGTCCATGTAAAAAGCTGCGCGAATAGTTGCTTGATTTAGCATACAGATAATGATACAGCCTGTTGTTCTACTTATGTATATCACTGCTTATGATTTTACATCCCTTGCTATGAATTACGTTTCTCTTCTTATTGTTGCTATGGCAAAAATAGTATACTAACCAATAAAATATGTTCAGGTTCTTGAATAAAGATAAACAGAAAATACCATTTATCAGCACTAATTGGTACTGTTCAGAAAGGAAACAAATTTGTTTCAACTATCCTCGGACATGGTAGAACACGCGACCAAAGTTTTCGCGCCCGACTTTACAACTGCCTGGGAATACATAAAAAAAGACTTGATTTTCCAGGAATTCTCAAGCCCCACCCCAACCCTTCCTTCCCCACGTCTAGGGCCACTCGTCTCTGTCACGCACTATTGCTCATTTATCTTAGTAGTACACAATTTACAAAACCACTTTACATTGTCCCCTACTTCACTAAATCAACTAAATTTTTTCTCCGAAACATTACGCATATTGGGTGATACCAGCTCTTACAGAAACATTCCATGGGGAACTTTGTCAAAGGCCTTCTCGAAGTCTATGAAGCAAGCAGCCATCTGCTCCCCCTCATCAACAGACTAAACCATATCCTCCAACAAACCTGCCAACTAAGTCTCACATGAATATCCCATTCTAAATCCATATTGGTATTTCTGTATCCGTTTGCTTTTGTTCATAACATTTACCACACATTATACTATCAGTTTCTCCATCATCACCTTCCCTGTATTCTATGTGAGACTTGCTGGCCTGTAACTACCTGGCTTCCCTCTAACCTCACCTTGCTTATACACTGGGACCACTAAAGCCTCCTTGCGGTAACCTACCCTCCTCCAGCGACCTACCAACCAACATCCTCAGATATCTAACCAACTCCTACCCTCCAAACTTGAGTGCACCATTTCCTATACCATCTGGCCCCGCTGCCTCATTGGTCCTCAATTTCTTTATCACCCTTTCTATATCACAGTCCTTCACACAAAACCCGTTATTAACCCCCTTACCTCCTATGAGTGATCTACAACAATTGTCCTTTCCCTCATAGACTGACATGTATTGTGTCTACAACAGTTCAGCCTTTTATCTGTGGCAGCCCTTCCGTCCGTTCCTCTCAAAGTCGGAATCCCATCCCCTCCTCCTCGCACCTTTCTAAGATACCCAAATAATTCTCCCCATTCCTTGCCCTTATCTTCCTCTATCATACCTTCTCAATGCCTATTCCTTGCCTGCTTGATCTAACTTCCCAACTTTCTTCCTAACTCTTTAAAGGATTCCCTGGTCCCTTGCACCTCATTTCGCCTCCACCTAGCATGTAGATGCGTGCTTTTCTTCTTCAATTTTACTATCTCTTTCCCATAGTATGGCGGACCTCCCCTCGCCCTATAAGGCCTAACCTTTTATGGGGGACAAATTTCTCCAGCATGCAACATATTATCCTTTGAAATCCTGTCCACAAGTCATCAACACTGGTTTCTTCAGCCCATCATTTAAAAATTTTCCCTTTAAAACTTTTCTACTCCCTTACAACTACTACTTCCATACTGCCAAACAACCATCTCTTCGGATTGCTCTACCCATATCTTACCCAGCTAATTTCCACAAAAGGGACGTCATTATCACTAGTTCCATCCTGAACCACCACACTAACACATTCCCTGGCCTGACCAATACAACATCCAGTACGGACCCTTCGTCATTCTCATTCCTTCTTGTCGGAGTATCCATCACCTGCATTAATCCACTATTAATTAATAATGATGTCATTCTCTACATCTTAATGTCCATCCCCTCTGCCCCTTCCTTACATTAAACACCTGGCATACTCAGACTGCCTGTTATGAAAAACCACTGCCTATACCTCAACCTTTAAATATTTTCCTTGACCACCTCAATAGTCTGTTATCCCTGTCCTAGTGGCATATACACTGTCAGTATTGTTATATTCCAGCCATGCCCACTTTCCTCGACTTCCATAATCTCATCATCTTCACTAATCCATTCTACAAAACCTTTTAGTCCCTCCCTCAAACATATAATTATTCCTCCCCCTCATCATCCCTGTCTCTTCTGAAGATGGTAAACTTATCCTGCCTACATTCATTGCCTAGCACCACCTCACTCAGCCATGTCTCCACTGCCACAACTACATTCCCTTCATATCCTTCAACCTCATTCCCGAAACTTTCCAGTTCGCTGCAGACACTCCTGCAATTCACAACGATTAATTTTATGCTCTTATTATAAGTCCTCGTTTCTGGTACTACCATCATCGACCAGAAACATAATATTAATAATAAATTCACTTGCAACTAGGCACCCGCCCGGTGGCAAGCTGTAATCTCTTCTTCAATCACCTACCAATTGCCTTTCTAGACATTTCAACTCTTCTCACCATTGCACCCTCATCGACCTCCTAAACATAGACTGTCTAACTCCCAGTGTTCTGCTCTTCATCACCAGAAACTTCTAACTATTATTCCCTCTTTCACTATACTCTACATTAGTTAACAGGCAGCCAAGCCTACCCCATCCTCTCTCCAGATTCACAACCTTGTACATACTGACCAGCCTTTCCATATGCGTCATTCCATGTAAGTTCATCTAGAAAAATAAAAATGTAACATATGTTTTTTTATTTTGATAAAAACTGGTTAACTTGTTTGGTAACCAAATGCCACCAAAACTCTAAAATGTCAGATTTTTATCTCTAATACTTCCTGAGATATTGAAGGTTCAATTGTGACCACTTTCAGACTAAAACAGTTAGTACGTAATTATAGAATAAATTGGTCAGTCCCTGTGTTTCCAAGCTTTGTACTTCACTGTAATTCCAATATATAAAAAAACACTCTTTCTTATGTGAAATTTCCCAGAAAATTTTAATTTGGCCACAGAATTTTCATATCTAGAATAGCTTGAAAGCTATTACAGGAAACTTACATGACTGATGTTCCAAATTTCATGTGTGTCCATTACACAATAGACTGTAGGCTATCTCAAAAGGTAGACCTTGTTGGAAAATAAGGTTGCCACTATGTGAAAGAAGAGAAAATTTCCTTTAAGATACACAAAAAAAATAGCGGTTTTTTGCTGGCAACATGTAATGTAGCCTACTTAATAAATATGCACTACAATGCTATGTCTATAATAACACATCAAAGAAATTCCCCAACACAAATTATTTGAAAATGAATGAGAATCGATACACACAATCCTCAATTTCTAATTACCAATACGCAGCGCTTTCGATTGCGTACCCTGGATGAACTGACATGGAATGACCCACACTTCATTCCTTCAGTGAGTTCCACCCCAGTTCCTTAAACATCACAGATGGCCTAACATTCCCTTTAACATGCTCCCCAGCCTGCCTTAACCTTCTCCATTCATCGTTCACTCACCTCGCTGCCTGACTTTGCACCTTCTCCAGCTCCTGCACCTTCAATTCCACATACTGTTCCCACTATGCTGCTTCATTCTCTAACATTAGTAGTACATTTAGATTTAGTTTATTGCAGTAACCACTGTAATACACGCCTTAACTTTCACTGCACCACTAACACCCCTTAACACCCTTCCCAGCAGACCTACAGCCGTTCTCCCTTTAGACATCTCTCTCTCTACATGCCTTCTCCACCCTAAGATACTCTGCATCATTACGCTTTGGTACTTGTATTCTGAAGCATCATCTCCATCATGCATTTTATATCTGTATACGTTCCTACTTCTAATCTTCCTTGTAAACCTAACAAAGAGTATGGGAAAGAGTGCTGGGAGATGTGCGACACAAAGATATGGCTGGCCATCCAGAGAGGCGTAAGATGAAGCATATAGGAGTATCAATCCCAGATAAGAAAGGGAGAGAGGGGGCTGTTAGCTGTGCCAGTAACGAAACTTACGGTAGCCAAATGTATTTGATCATTTTTTTGAGTAAGGGGGAACGTTATAGGGCTGATGTTATAATTGCAGCCGAAACATGGTTGAATGATGAAGTAGCCTAGTAACTGCAAATATTCGTAACAGCTACTCATAGTGCAGCTGTCAAACTACTGATTTTAAAGGCATAGTTAACAGGTGAAAAATGTTTCTATAGACGTTAAAAGTAGACGTAACCAACATACCCTAAAATAACCCAAACTAACAAAAAATGTTTTCTACGTAGGACTACTAACGTCTGTAGAAACAGTTTTATTAGTAAACTATATCTCTGAAATAGTTTCGCCGGTACACGAGAAGTAGCTAAACTTAATATTTTCCGTGATTATTGATATTTACCCGGTGTAGGTACGCTGACACCGGGCAATAGCCCACTTGCGTGTAACTTATTTTTATTTGCATTAATATTTGTATTTATAACGCTCATGATTAATTACATTTTGTTCTCTTTGTTCACAATTATATCCTATCAGTATCATTATGCAACTTTTCCCCTCCAACCACCTCAAACACTTAATCGGCGCTAAATACGCTTATAGTATTAGCATGTAGTACAAATTTGAATTGCGGCTGATTTTCATAACAAATGCCATAACCTGAAATTACTAACTATAAAAGCAAAATTAAACACTATACATAATTTACAACATACCTCCTTCCATCACTAAGGAAAAATATACTCTGTGAAGAAATTAGAAACACATAACCACGACAAATCGCTTAAAATCTACACAATATTTACTTAATACCACAAGGGGGAAAAAACTTCTAGCATCCCGCAAAAATTGAAACACCCCAAAGATAACCATAGAAAAGTGAAGAGGTTTGTTTTACTCGTCCTTGACCAAGCGACTCTACGTACTCTTGCAGCTCCCGGTGCGCACCCATGCGTTTTACACACCGGAAACAAGATGGCGCAGGGTGTTTTACAAGTATGGTTAAGGTTAATTCTACTACAGGTTAGAAATATCAATGTTATAAGTTTGGCACAGGGAAATTACCGAAATCATACTGGATTTTTATTTCTGACAGTCTAAATAAATACCAGTCTCGTAGGATAACCGAACATATTTCGATAATATCGTTCAAACATACTATAATCTTCAAAGGCCGCCTTCCGTTATTCACTGATTTCACTGGCCAGTGTTTTCAGTAATGTCAGCTATAGTTCCGAAATTACTGACGGCACTGATAGTCACTGATGGTCGGTTGTGAACGATACCCTGTGCGAGGCTACATCCGTTTCCTGAGATTACCGATTTTACTGGCGCTTCAGAGCATCAGTGTTGTCAGTAAACCAATATTTTTTGGCGGAAATTCAAAAGTTGAAGTTATCTAACTATAGGACGAGTCTTTTTTAATATATAAGGGCCAAAGAGGGTATCTATTAATTTATATACGTTTATTTAATGTCTGTTTATAGTTACAGAAGCATTCGTCGTGCAGTTTGCAAAGACTAAATAACGTTTTGAGGTCGAATCGTACCTTGTTTATGTATTTAAAAATAATGGACACAGCTTCCCAAACCTTAAATTCACGCAATATATAAGCTGCGTCGTGAAAAAAACGAAGAAAACAGTATCGGTCGTAAGTCGTGCTAGATGTATCAATATGCTAAAAATATACCAAGTTTATTATTAAAGTAAATAAAATTTATACAACGAACAAAATAAACATGACATTTTACCGCAAGAATGAAATCAGATATATGACAGAGATGTGGTTGCTAGGCAACGTACATTGCAGTAATGTTTACTGACTTAATGTTCCGATATTATCTCTTTACTGACAGTGAAAATATTTTGCTGATTACTGATGCTGTTCCCTTATTGTTCACGGACACTGGCGAACTGTCAGTGATATCAGTGAAATCAGTGAAAAACGGAAGGCGGCCAAACACACTTGTAAACAAAAATGCGGAAATTCGCGACCATTTACTGCCATCGATCTCGCTGCGATTTCTGCTCTTCGTCAACAACAATGGCAGAAAGGGCTCGCACTTTCAGCGATTTATTTATTTATTTTCAATCCATTAAGCCCTCTAATAGTTGTAACTACTCCCTTTTCTATGGTAACAACCACTAGGCTGTGGAACATGTCATGTTAATCTTTACAGATTACAGTCTTGCAAAAAATTTTATACAAACATTTATATTAATAAATCTTTTACAATAAATAATTATTCATTAAATATGATTTAACTTTCTTCTTAAATAATGTTTTCTTTCAGCAGGACTGAAGGTATATGAATATTACGACTCGACCTAGTAAGATGATGATGTTTGGTAGAAATCATTGGGAACTCATCTGGGTTATCGCTTAAAAAACACATAAGTGAAAACAGGTACGGACAATAAAAGATGAGAATTTTATGTTTACTAAAAAGAAGTCTACATGAATCTCTTTTCCTTTTGCCTTCTATTATTCTTAATGCAATTTATTTGCAATTTGAATACGGTACCTTGGCACTAACTGTAGAATTCCCACCAAAAAAATTATTCCAAACACCATAATTGAGTGAAAGTAAGAAAAATAAAAATTTTTTTATAGCAGAATAATCTACTAGTTGTACCATTGTTCTCAATGTGAAACAAGCTGCATTAAGTTTTTGTACTACTTGAGATACATGGTGCTTATAATTTAGTGATTTATCTAAATGTATCCCTAAAAATTTAGTCTTCGATACTTCTTTAATTCCTAATTCTTTTGTTAGCATTGACTGGAAAATAGGAGGATTTCTGTTCAAAAAAATTATTAAAATTAGTTTTTTCAAAATTTAATGTCAGTTTATTAGCTCTGAACCAAGACTCTGTAAGTGATTATTCAAGGTTTCCTAGACATTCCACACTGCTACATTGGCTACCCAATTCTTACACCTTTTATAAACCAAACACTAGTAAATAACAATAACAATATGAACATCACATTATTTAACATTTGGTATGCAATTTTTTCTATTTTATCGCTGTTAAATATTCCCTTTTCTATGGTTAACAAGCAGTTGCACAATGTCAGTGGCGTATTTTTAGGTAAGTTCGCTAGATTTATCTACGTATACAATTGCTTGACTATATAATTTACGCAAATGTAAATATAAAACATGACCTTTTGACTCATTAAATGTAACAGATGCAGATGTACTTCATGTACCTGACAGCTTTTCACACCCGAATTCAATTCACGTAACTGTTTTCATTCATATCTGTTCATCTTGAAGCGGACCAAGCCGCATGCCCTCGGAACAGCCCGTCGTGCGCACCACGCGTGCAGGAACATACCTGGATACCAGTACTGCGGGCGCATATGGGAAAGCGCCCGGCAGCGTGGTTCCAAGAGGCCACGGCGTCCCGACGCCGCCCCCGCAGTCAAACACAATGTCCAGCCATAAAACAAACCCTCTTGACCCCCGGCAATTGCTGGGAATACATCCCATCAAGCCTAAATGCCACAAACACGCTGTGAACCACGACGTGTCAGTGCGTGTGTTCTGTGCGAGTGAGGGAAAAGGGGACACGTGTGTAGTGTGATAAATAGACGTCCTAGGCCAGGGGTAACCTTGTTCCCCTAAATTCAGCCCCCGAGAAAGACTTGTCAGGTCTAACCTCAAACTCGGGTAGAAACACCCCTGCGACTAAAGTAATATTAGACTTGTCCAACCGGCAACCTCTGCCGTGTAAATTCTTTAAAACTTCTAATTGTTAAAATACTTTTCTTTATAATAATAACATTGCTCTCTAGATTTTTCATTTAACAATATTACAATAATTCTCTGTTATTAATGTAATTTAAATGCACGTAATGTAAAATATTGTCTGACATAAAATTTCCAAAACATAAAATGGAACATTCCAAACAACCTTTTGGACATTAATCATCAAGCCTAAATTTTATACAAATTTTTCAAGTGCTTTGTTATATGTTGTAAGTGTTTTTGTGTGAACGAAGTTTTGGCGCGCTCAGCAGCAAGGTCGCCCTGAGCACGCCAAGGCTTCGGCAGTTGACTACTGGCGGCGTGCAGAGGTGGTTCGGCTACGGTCACCCAGGCACCAGCATCTCTTTTGTCTTATCATTCACTGCAATAGTCGTTGTCTTTCTTTGTCTGGAACAGTAATTTAACGTAATTTATGTACCCGGGTAAACCCCTCTCCCCTGTCGACTCGTTCCGCGCCCAGGGGCTTTTCATACCGTAATTTTCTACTTCCCACCACGTGGGAATTCTACCGCGTCGCCTACCAGACGGGCCAGGTCCGGATCTGTTTCATACATCGCCAGGATTGTGTTTTGTAGTGGGAGACCGATGTGAGTAAATAATAACGCCTTGCCTATATATATCTGTGTTATTATTGACTTCACCGCTTTACGGTGTTTCAGGGCACGGGACCCTACAACCCGGTGATGTAAGTGTTTATATGGGTGTACAGGTGCCCGAAATCCCTGTCGAGTGCATTGTGTGTGTTTGGATATGAGCGTGGGGAGGGCCATAACACTCCCCTGAGTAAGTAGAACGGCAGAGAAGAGGAGATTTTGAAGCCGGCCGTCGGCCACATGACCCTGAGATAACTCCACTCGTAACATCTGAGTGCCGGTTCACTGCCAACCGGCTGGCGCCTAGTCGGGAACGATCTTAAAGCACGCTAGTATTTTCTCATCACCATCACCTCCACCCCCATCCCCGTCATGTGGCACCGCAACTAATGGCTTCAGTTTGCATCGTCAAGACACGTAGCAACGTAAGCTTTGCAATTCGCGCAAACGGGACCTTTGTGAAGTGGATAGTGCGTGTGAACGGGACATTTCGGGCACGCCACGGCCACGTGGTCGCCATTGTAAGTGACGCGGAAGGAAGAGTGTGCGAAGGCGGACATTTTGCGCGAGCATTCCAACAACCATCCCCTCACCCCTACACCTACCTGCTAGGTGGGTGGCAGAGAGGGCTCAAGGAAAACTACCCCTCCGCCCGGAATATCGATCGCCGAGACTACCTCCCCTCCTGCGCCGCGCGAGGCAGACAGCCGCGCCGAGACTGGTGACCGTGCGGAGGAACAGCTGACCACCGCAGTACCCATTCCAGGACCGTGCAACCGTGCCACACTACCACACTCATGTTACCGTGCTACCGCGCCATGGCATACTACAGCAATAGTGGCAACGTCGCCCACGTTTACAACGACTGTCTTGGACAAATACCAGAAAATCCGGCGGAACACAGGTGTCGCTTAAAGGCAGTAAACGCGAGCTGGCAACCACAAGATCCCTTCCGCGACTTCCGCGACGAGCTGCTACAGATAGCACCCGATGGCATCCCCCCACAACCGTGCACGTATTACGGGAAATTACGACAAGACGCGAACAAATGGACACACGTTGCGCCCACGGCCGTATGCTATTGCGCCGCGCAACAAGACTACTGGGAAACAACAACAAAGCGTGAGGTAGACAAAACAAACGTGTGTGACAGCATGATGTGCGGACACTACGGACCTTGCACGGCGCAGTGCGAGAGTTGCGCCCGGAAGTACCATGAAGGTTGTGTCTCGGCCACCGAGGCCGTCCGGATGCTAAAGGGATTGTTCCGAAGCGACCAGTGTGACACCATCAACCCTCACAAGACCGGTACACGTACAGACAGTACTAGCAACCAGGGGGCTGGGGAAACAACTGCTATTGGAACGGCGGGACGCTGCAAACGAAGCGTTGTCGCGAGAGGGGGCACGCCCCCCTCACCTGTAAATTCTGCGGAAGCAGAACACATACAGAGTGCTTAGTTGCAGAGGAACAGACCACCGTAGTAGGAGCGGGCTTCGTGTGCTGCGTATGCCTAGTGGTCACCAGCTATAGGCGGCCTCAATCACAGGAGAGACCAATCCCAACTATCCGGAACCTCATGTCACGAACAACTGGCCAAGCACTGCCGACTACCGTCGCGATGATAAAGAACTTCACGCTCCCACCCACGTTCACGGGCCCGACAGGTTTTGCGGGTATACCACGGGAAACAAACCCAGCGACGGCAATACCAACAGTCACGAATACACCCCGTCACTTCCAATCGCTGCCCATGTTCGCAGGGTTACCGAGCGAGGACCCCGTCGACGTCATCGCAGACTGCACCAAACGTTTCCAGAAGTACGGTGTTGGACCCGACGAATGGGCGCAGTGTGTGGGTAGGCAACTGGTGGGACAAGCAGAGAAATGGGGTGTAACATGACGCAAAAAGGGGTGCCATGGCGCGAATTCCATAGTTTATTCATGGCGCAATATAGGGAGACCATTGGGTCACTGCAATCTCAGAGTCGCTTGGCACTAAAGCCACAGGGAAGCGAACCTCTATCCGCATTCGTGTCACGAAAATATCACGTGCTCCGCAAATATCAATCACACCTGACAGACAGACAGGTACTCATAACAATTTTCGAAACCGGAAGACCCGAGTTCCGCGCTTCGTTGGTGCAGTTGCTACACTACAGTGCGAGTGAATTCGTCAGAGCAGCAACACTGATCGAGCCCCAGACGCTCCAGCCGGCAACGCCACGCCCACAACGACCAGCAGCTGTCAGCCACGTGGAAAGGAGTGCGCCGCCAACCAGCATGCGGGCAACACAACAGGAGACGCAACTCGACCACGCCGGGGAAACACCAGGTATGAGAGTGACCACACTGATCCTAAGAGTGTTGACAACCATGTACATTGTCGCCCATTCGAACCGGACTGTAGCCAACCGCCACGATACCCATATCGATACTGTGACGGCCACCAAATGCATTGGCACAAGGACTGCCCTAACGCGCATGCATTCATTAGGCAAAATAGCAGCATGAGGGGCCACCCGCAGGGGAAACTACCAGTAGGGGTCACGGGGCCTGACGTTCCCGGCGACCCATAGTCAAACGTAAACAAACACGAACCTACTCCACAGTCAGCCTTGCTCAACCAGATATACAGTAAACACCACCCGTCTTTAAGAATACTGGTTAATTTCAACAATCTCCACTGCTACGCCATTGTTGATACCGCGGCCTCACATAACTTTGTCCGACACGAACTTGTTACCAACCGAACTGTGAACGTGTAAATAAGAACATACAACTAGCCACTCGGACTGGGAAGTGTGTGACCATCGGCCAAGCCACAATTACCGTTCGCATAAACGACCTTGAGACAACCACAACCGCTTTAGTCACCCCGGAGCTCAGGCAGGATGTCATATTGGGCCTACCCTGGCTCACGGAACAAAACACAGTAGTAGAAGCAGCCGCACGACGAATACACTTTGGCACGAGCCAACGCCGCACAGCCTATGGGACTGGGCATCGAACCAGCGACACACAGCCGGCGGTGCGGTTGAGCGACATCACCAATAATGTACCACCAGCACACCAGGCTGCCTTCCAGCGCCTGTTAGACGAGAGGCGCGAGGTATTCGCCGATGGCGACAAGCTGAGGCGCACAGCGGTAACAGAACATCAGATTCAGCTCAACACCGACCGACCTATATACACACCCCCGTGGAGCTATCTACCCCATCAGGCAAAACTTATAATGAAACAAATACAGGAGATGCTTGCAGACGGTGTGATAGAGAAGGCAAACAGTCGCTACAATTCGCCCATTATATTAGCACCTAAAAAGGACGGCACGCTATGTTTTTGTCTGGACATGCGCCGCGTCAACCAGGCCACGAAGAGCCAGGCCCCACCGTATAGTAGCGTGAGGAGCGCCCTTAACACCGTTAGTTACGCCTCAATATTCACCACCCTAGACTTGCGAGGCGGCTACTGGCAGGTGCCGGTACGCCAGAGCGACAGAGAAAAGACGACGTTCACGGCCCCCGACGGCAGCCGGTATCAGTTTTGCGCCATGCCCTTCGGATTGCAGGGTGCTCCCGCCTCATTTCAGACCATGATGGTTCAGGTCCTGGAGGGTCTGTCGGGCGAATTCACCCTAGCCTATCTGGACGACGTACTCATTTGGTCCAGAACTTGGGAGGAACATCTAACCCACTTGTCCCTCGTGGTAGAGCGTCTCGCCATCAACGGCTTAACGTGCGCCATAAAGAAGTGCCAAATCGGCAAGAGCGAGGTAGAATTCCTGGGACACGTACTGAGCGAGGAAGGGGTGAAAGCGAACACCGAACATCTGCGCCTGAACAACGAACACCAACCGCCCACCACGCGCAAGCAACTGCTTAAGTTCTTTGGCCTCATTAATTGGCTGAGAGAGCACATCCAGGACTTCGCGACGATCACTGCCCCCCTAACCGCACTACTGTCGCCCCATAAACGCTATGTCTAGACTGCCGAAGCAGAGGAGGCATTCCAGGAGGTCAAAAGGAAGTTCGCGCAGTGCAGCACACTAGCACACTACGACCACCAACGCAAGCTGTATTTACAGACGGACGCAAGCCATGAGGGAATAGGCACAGTTCTATACCAGTATGGCGCACGAGGAGAACAACGCGTGATAGACTACGCAAGCGCGAAATTCGGCCCGACCGAGAGACGCTATCACGTGGACGAACAAGAATGCCTCGCAGTAGTATGGGCAATGAAGCGCTACCGCGCTTATTTGGAATACCAACGGTTTGTGCTACGCACCGATAATAGGGGCCTAGTCTGGTTACAAACAATGCGAGATGTGCGCAGCAAGATAGCCAGGTGGTCAATGGCCCTGCAGTCATATGACTACGAGGTCGAGCACGTGGCGAGGCAGGAGAATCAACTGGCCGACGCGCTATCACGATCTCCTCGCCCCGATGTCATAGTGTATGGCGAGAACGACTGGGAGGAGATACTACCACCAGAACGCCCACGCCAAGGGAGGGTGCAGTTGTACCAACTCATGGCGGAGGAGCGCCAAGACAATATCAACCAGATACACGAGCAGGTGGTGGCGACGCAACAGAGCTGCCCACAGTGCCAGCAGAAGCGAGCGGATTGCGAAAATGGGGTAGTAGACCACTGGAGAGTGGTAGACGGACGAGTGGAAAGCCGCCCCTGGCACACGAGGGACCATGGAAGCTGCTTATACCCGAGAGCGAGCAAAGGAGAGTATTACGGCACGCACACGACAGCCAATTCGCCGGCCATCCCGGCGCACACCAGACACAGCGAAACATCGCGAAACTGTTTTCTGGCCCGGGATGAACCACGCGACGAGACAATACGTGCGACAGTGTGATGTCTGTAACCGCTACAAGTCGCGGTGACCCGACGGCCAGCAACAGCAACAACCCCGCATACCCACCAAGCCATTTGAGACAGTAGCTCTTGACCTCATGGGACCCTACCCCCGATCTACAGGCGGAAAGAGGTTCATATTGGTGGTTACTGATCTGTTCTCACGTTGGATGGAGGCCTACGCGATAGCGAGCACGCGAGTTAAGGCACTGGTCATGACCTTAAACACCTAATTCTACGCCCGCTGGAGATACCCCAAGGTCCTGATAACGGACAATGGCTCCCAATTCACCGGCCGGATGTGGAGAGATGCTTGCGAGAAGTGGGGCGTGTACCACTATACCACGGCCATTTACCAACCCCGCGCTAACCCCACGGAACGGCGGAACCAGGAGCTGAAAACGCAACTACGCATCAGTGTGGGGCGGAAACATTAAAGTTGGGCGGAACATCTGCCGGCCGCACTCTTTACACTCCGTTGCAGAGTAAACGCAGCAACCGGCCAAACACCCGCAGCTGCCCTGATAGGCAGTAACTTGAAGCTGCCAGGAGAATACCACTGTGCCCCGAGGGGGGAGGAACTGGGAAATGAAGACGGCAGGACAAACAGGAGAGCAACACAGCATGCCGCCATGCGGGAGAACCAACTACGATATACAAGTCAGTGGCTAAAGCACACAAACCAGCCGCCGACGATTTTGCGCCCAGGCCAGAAGATCTACGCCAAGACACATCCCCTGTCGGCTGGGAGCAAAAAGTACTGCGCGGTGTTCACAGAAAAGTGGAGTGGGCCGCACAAGGTGATACGTGCGTATGGACCCACGAGCTAACTGATACAACGTGGAAGGGGCAGAGCAGTAAAGGTGCACCGAGATGACCTGCGTGTGGCACAGGGCGACGCGACTAGGGAAACCCCCACGACGCTAAGTTGGCGACACACAGAAGAGGGAACGGCGCCGGGTGAAGAGACACCACGAGCAGGGGAGACGACGCCCGCCAGGTGTATCAGGCGTCTTTTCACGGTCAACCCACCGGGTCAAGTGGCCCTGGAACCTGGTAACCGAGAAGGACCGGCCACACACCAAGGAGGAGGCTCGTCGCGAACCCCAGCATCGGACGCGACAAGGCCAGCAGATACGGAGGGGGAAGGAGACCCCACCGCCGTGCGTGCACACGGAACGACAGGACGTCGCCGAGCAGCGGGCCCGACGGTCACACCCACAGTAACGTCCCAGGGGTGACCGTTACGGTACCACCACGACACGTGAGGACCCCAAGAAGGGCGGTTGCTTCAAACCCCGGCCAGCCACCGGGGGGAGACTCCCTCTAGTCCCGCGCAGGACAACACATGGTGCAGCATGGGCGACACCTGGACGATGCGAACTCATCAGGACGGACGGCTGGTTAAGCTGCTCCCCCCCCCACTGAAGCCCGCGTGGACACAGGTCCCCGGCCGACGCAGCCATCGCCCCAGGTCGCTGATGACAGGCCAACCCGAACTGACACAGAGGGTTTCACGCCTCCTCGCTGCTCAGAGCGCCTGCTCCGTGAGGTGCGAACCGATTGCCCCACCTGCACGGGCGACAAGGCGCCTCATAACACCCTGGCCAGACCAACTGAGACACACTTCCCGACAACCCAGCAGCGGCGCTACGGACTCCGATCGCGGCCGATGGGCCCGCGGAGACACCCCTGTTGCAGGTAAGAGATGGCAGGTGTCGTGGTGCACAGACGGGCTCCAGGAGGGGGGGCCATTTGACGTGGACCAAGCCGAATGCCCTCGGAACAGCCCGTCGTGCGCACCACGCGTGCAGGAAGACACCTGGATACCAGTACTGTGGGCGCATATGGGAAAGCGCCCGGCAGCGTGGTCCCAAGAGGCCACGGCGTCCCGACGCCGCCCCCACAGCCAAACACAATGTCCAGCCATAAAACAAACCCTCTTGACCTCCGGCAATTGCTGGGAATACATCCCATCAAGCCTAAATGCCACAAACACGCTGTGAACCACGACGTGTCAGTGCGCGTGTTCTGTGCGAGTGAGGGAAAGGGGTACACGTGTGTAGTGTGATAAAGAGACGTCCTAGGCCAGGGGTAACCTTGTTCCCCAAAATTCAGCCCCCGAGAAAGACTTGTCAGGTCTAACCTCAAACTCGGGTAGAAACACCCCTGCGCCTAACGTAATATTGAACTCGTCCAACCGGCAACCTTTGCCGTGTAAATCCTTTAAAACTTCTAATTATTAAAATACTTTTCTTTATAATAACATTGCTCTCTAGATTTTTCATTTAACAATATTAAAATAATTCTCTGTTATTAATGTAATTTAAATGCACGTAACATAACATTTTCAAAACATAAAAAGGAACATTCCAAACAACCTTTTGGACATTAATCATCAAGCCTAAATTTTATACAAATTTTCCAAGTGCTTTGTTATATGTTGTAAGTGTTTTTGTGTGAACGAAGAGTTGGCGCGCTCAGCACCAAGGTCGTCCTGAGCACGCCAAGGCTTCGGCAGTTGACTACTGGCGGCGTGTAGAGGCGGTTCGGCTACGGTCACCCGGGCACCAGCATCTCTTTTGTCTTATCATTCACTGCAATAGTCGTTGTCTTTCTTTGTCTGGAACAGTAATTTAACGTAATTTATGTACCCGGGTAAACCCCTCTCCCCTGTCGACTCGTTCCGCCCCCAGGGGCTTTTCATACCGTAATTTTCTACTTCCCACCACGTGGGAATTCTACCGCGTCGCCTAACGGACGGGCCAGGTCCGGATCCGTTTCATACATCGCCAGGATTGTGTTTTGTACTGGGAAACCGATGTGAGTAAATAATAACGCCTTGCCTATATACAGGTTGGCCAAGAATAAGTGTTACAAATTGATAGGGATGGTAGATGTGCATGTTTGGAACATATTTGATTAAGGAACCCATGTCCGGAAATGCATCCTTATACCTGCAATGGTGCACCAAAGTAACAGGGGTAGGCAGGCAACCTGGCGACAACAAGCCAGTGAAAACATCTGTTGTGTTATGTACTACCCGCTTTGACGCTTTGTGACTGTACAAGACACCGCGTATGTGTTACACTCGCTACGTTTATTGTCGTAGTTGTAGAGGCTACATGGAAGGCTACGCATTGGCAGAGCTAGCCGATATGCATTTAGTGTATGGTGCAGCAGGCGGCAATGAAAGAGAGGCGGAGAGACAGTATCGTCAGAGGTTTCCTAACCGACGGCACCCTGCACACACAATGTTCGCACGCATTGACCGCCATTTGCAGGACACGGGTTCGCTGTACGTCACGAACCCAGCAAGTGGTTCGAGAAGGACAATACGGACACTGAGCTTTGACGAAGAGGTGCCGGAACGAATTCAGGACACACCATCTACCAGCACACGGGCAATAGCACATGCCATGCACACCTCCCGTCAATCTGTTGCACTGGTATTAAAGGAAAAACTTCTGCGCCCGTACCATGTACAGAAGGTACAGGCCTTACAAGAAGCTGATTATCCTGCACTGCATGCGTTCTGCCGATGGTTGTTGCAGTGCTGCGAAAATGTGCCACAGTTTCTACAGCATGTGTTGTTCACAGACGAGAGCTGTTTCACCAGGGATGGCTCGTTCAATACCCGTAACACTCACGTATGGGCCGAGCAAAACAGCAACACGACGTATCCAACCCGCCACCAACAGCGATTTTCAGTGAACATCTGGGCTGGGATACTAAATGACAGTGTACTAGGGCCACACATTTTGCCACCACGCCTCAATGCTGCAGAGTATCTGCGGTTTCTGCGCGAGGTTTTACCTGACATGTTG
>PNEQ01130460.1:0-23393 GCA_003012365.1 Medauroidea extradentata | reverse complement strand
GCGAGGTTTTACCTGACATGTTGGATGAAGTCAGTCTTGATATTCGCGCGTCACTGTGGTTCCAAAGTGATGGAACTCCAGCTCACTACGCCCTCTGTGTTCGTGACCACCTGAACAGGGCCTTTGGACAGCAGTGGGTAGTACATAACACAACACAACAGATGTTTTCACTGGCTTGTTGTCGCCAGGTTGCCTGCCTACCCCTGTTACTTTGGTGCACCATTGCAGGTGTAAGGACGCATTTACGGACATGGTTCCTTAATCAAATATGTTCCAAACATGCACATCTACCATCCCTATCAATTTGTAACACTTATTCTTGGTCACCCTGTATATCATTAGCTTAAATGAAGGTAAGCAGCTTGAGAGCTATTTTCCAATGTTATGAATCTGAAACTTGTAGAAACGATAAGTGTTACCTTATATTACTATCCACAAAAATTAACTAATAAACAAACCCCTATCATAAACAATTCACTAGTGCTACTGTCCAGCGCGTAGAGAAACGTCCAATACGAGTTTGAAAATTGTTGTACCATTTCCCCCATGCGAGTTACATCCCCATGGTGAAAAGGATGTAAACAGTATTTTGATAAATTACCTCAAAAGAGAAACTTTTTGCGGAGGCAGTAGTAAGCATGATATGCAGTACATATATAAAATGGCTTCAAACTTTCAATAGATGCAATTTCAGCTCCATAAATTTTCGTGTTATTAAACGGCGCAATTTCGCGCCATGTTGACAACATGCGCCTGCGCTGCTGAACATTATATAGCTTTACGTTTCTTCTAAGAACCTGCCCATTAACTTCAGCCGGTGGATAAATACACCTTCTAATCTTTTGAGTATCATTGGACAACGATCATCAATATTTTTGGGAGAAATCTTCAAGCCAAAAATTTAAGAACTGCAATTTTTTTAGCCTAAAATTAGGTTATTTAATAAACTTTCATTCTTCAAGCATTTACCCCTAACTTTATTATTCCATAAATCACCAATGCTTCATTCACTCTCACCGTTAGACTAATTAACGAAACTATATATTCCTCTTACAAAAATGTGACTAATGCGTAAACACCAACCGCTTCTATGTTTTAAGTCTTTACTCCTGGGCCCTCAGGCGAACAACTATTTCAATGCAGGCGGACATATAAAAATACAAGCACGGTGACCCGGAGGGTGACAACTGTGATCATATCGATTTAAGTGATTCCGATTCATTACTATGATCATTTAAATCTGAAGACAATTAAAATATAATTGTACCTAAACCCAGCAGAAATTTTATACACATTTTGAAAACACATTGTAGAAAATCACCTGCGGGAACCAAATTGTACGTAATATCCATAACTAAAAATTCTGTAAATATTTATATAAATTTTTTTCCAGAAAAAACGGAGTAAATATTTGCATAGATGTTCGACTTCGAAATCCAAAGTCAGTTTTATAGAGTAAGGAAAAGGAGCAAGACATCGACATCTTTAATTTTGCGTTTTCAATCGTGAAATGAAAATAGGTAAATTAACGTCACACTAAGCAAGATTTGTTTTCGTTTGGCACGTCATAAATTTTTAAGACTTGTTTCTAAATAAGATCTCAAGTCTTAGTCAAGGTAAAGTGTATTATTTAGTAAAAAGTTAGTTAGTTTTTTATAAAGTGTCATGAATTAATTGTTTGATATAAATTAGTAGAGGGGTTTTGTTCGTTCTAGAACAAAGCCCTTCTACGTGCTCAAAAAATGACACCTAAAAATAGTTCCTGAAAAATCTTACCTAAAAATAATTCCCAAAAAATTCCTTAAAATTCTTATCAAGAAAAAATTCCTCAAAAATCTTACTAAGGAAAAAAATTAAAAAAAAATACTAAGAAAAAATATATATAAAATAATTTATTAAAATAATAAATTATAATTTAAAACAGTTTTTATTGTTTAAAATACTAATGAACTTTTTTCTATATAAATAGAGACAAAATCTTGAGAGAAAAAACGAAAACAGTAAAATATATTACTAGAACATGTTCACCGAGCAAAATCGTTAAATTTCATTCTGAATTTCCAAAAAAATAAACAAATAAATAAGAACAATACATATGGTTTGTATATTTATGTTATCCCTGTAAAAACATTAAAAATACTAATTAGTTTAAAAATATTCCTCGGTAACTATGCGGCAAAATTTTTCCAATGAAAGTATGAAAAAACATTTAAAAACAAAAAAAAAACCTGTTGCTGAACCAGAAGTTATAACTAAAAAATGTTTTGGTTGTAAAATTGTTAAATCTTTTTCTGAATTTTTAAAAAATAAAGGTATGAGATATGGTGTAAGTTATTCTTGTGAAAAATACTATGCTAAATGAAGTAGTTTACAATATTGGCGTACGTCCAATATTGTAAACAACTTCATACACTCCCATTGCATAAAACATTCAGATACATAACTATGCTAAATCTTTGGGTAAAAATGTCCTCTGAACTTTGTGGTAAATACACTACAAAAGCAGCAATGAGAAAACATTTACAGCTATCATTTCATAAAAATTTAAAAGAAAACAAACCACTTGTTAGTAACTATTTATGTGTTTTAATATTTAACATTTTATTATTTTTTCATTTTAGTATTTAATATTTTAATAGTTTAATATTTAATATTTTAATATATTTTATTGTTTTGAAAACGAATGAAATTTTATTTCTTAAAATAAAGATTTAAAAATGGAGAGCGAACATGCAAACACACTAAGGTGAAGTAATGTAAATAGTTCTTCTCAAAATGTTTGGTATACATTTTAATTTCAATGGGGTATTTTTAAAAAGACAAATATAAATGTTGGTGTAAAACCAGTTAAATATAATATTTGTTAAAAATATTATGAACAATCTCGTAAAGAGAAACACTTAGCATCTAAACAACATCAAATAATATGAAAGTTCTTCGTAAAACATATATTTTTGAGTGTAAACCAAACAATACAAAAACCTTATAAAAAACTCGAATTCATAAATGTCTTCCACCATTAGTTAAAAATAATACAAAAAATAAGGCAAAAACGAAACGTTGAAAAAATAATAGTAATTTGTTAAATTTGCGGAAGGAATGTGATAAATTATACAAAAAATCACGAGAGAGGTAAAAAACATAATGAAGCAATAAATAAAATTTGAATTAGAAGAATCTTTGGAAGGAATATTAAAAACTTATGGAATTAATCATATAGATTATGAAATATAGCCATCATCATTTCGTGATAATATAAAACCAATTGTAATAAATAAAATAAAATAACAACTTCAGAAAAATAATTTAAAAGTAAACATATGTTTTTTTCTGTTTAATATACAAGAGGCGAATTATATGATATAGAATTACATGATGGATTGTTTAAAACTTAGTATAAAATTTTTTTTTAAAACAACTGGTTTAGAAGATTTTTATGAAGATGCTATTTCGAAAATATTAAGAGAAATGATGGAATTTAAAGCAAAAAGATCTAATTGGATATTTAATATAATACAAAATAATATATACTTAAGAGTAAAGAAATCTAATACATTTAAAGATGGTTCTTATGTTCATTTACCAGAAAAAGTAAACAAAAAAACAGTTGTAAATGTTAAACATAAGATCGAAAGTGTATTTATGGTTTATTTTTCTGCCCTCTATCCAACAAAAATTCATCCACAAAGAATTAATTATTAGAAAGAATATGAAAATAAATGTTTTGAAGCATTTAAATATTTATAATTTCCAATGATATTAGATAAAATACCTTTATTTGAAAAAGGACTAATATTATTATAAATGTTTATACATACGAAGGAAAAGGAAAATAAAAAAGGAATTACATACTTCACACGTTAAAAATTACAAAAATTAAACTGAAAAATATGTTAATCTTTAATAGATTAAAAATGAAAATAATAATCACTATTGTTGGTTTAAAGTAATTTCTATACTAATTGGTTCTCAACTGTCAAAGAATCATAGTTAAAAATTTCTTTGTGACAGATGTTGTAATGTGTTAAACTGCTAATAAGTACGATGTTTTTTTTTTCTGCGACGTGACACTAGAGTTCTGGGGAGGGCTCGGGAAACACCAGCAATTCTTACCACTGAAGTTCCGGACGAGTTCATCTGGAGTCCCTGTAATTTTTACGTGCAGACACACTATGGTTACGAAAACTAGCTACTAAAGAAATACATAGCCTGGTTATTTTCAGAACCAAATAAATGATGAAAAATATTCCTCACAGCCTTAAAACAAAATACGTCAATAAAGTAAGTAACTTGTAACTATAACTGATTCACCTGGCTGACTCCTGTAGCTGTTACATGAAACATTTTCTTTGCAAATCTTTACTGTAGGTCCAATAAATTTAGTGCAGATGCAAAATGTTAAAGTACCGATAAACTGTCTCAACTCAGTAGAAAATTATAATTAAAAAAAAAAATGGCATCTGCCTCGACTAGAAAGAAAATAGCGCAGAGCAATTTGATTTTATTCAAAGGGTATCGTAAGGTAAAAAAAAACTTTTCAAGGACAATCTACGCCCTAAAACCAAACTAACGGCAAACTAATCATGGTGAGTATGTGTGCGAGGTACAGTCTCTGTATTAATGAGAGTCGTGACTTAGCTGAAGTCTTCCTGCGATGAGCGTAGTTCAATGTCACGTCTATTTCTTGCAAACCTCTCTGCTGGAACGTGTTCACGTTAACAGTGGAACAAGAAAATGAATGTTGCGTGGCGATCGCTGAGGCTCTTCCCCTATGTTGCATTTGACGCGCCGTCTGCGCGCTTTGAGAGGTTACACATTTTATTCTGGTCTATAAATTCAGTGCAGACGTACTTAAACGTATTGATTCCTTGGATAAACTGTGATAATAGTAATTGGTTTGATCTGAGTGCTCCCGTATGAATATTTCTACGTTACGTTTTCGCTAAGCAATACTGTTGTGATTGCAAACTTCAAATAGCAGTACTGTTGTGATTGTTTGTAAGACAGACGGTAATAAAGGCGTGGGTTACGCTACCGTAAACTTGCTGTGACATTATTATTACTTATTTTGTGCTACGTTGGAGAACTTACTAAGCTTAAAATAGTAGTTATTAGACGTTCGTAATGGAGAAATGGCATAATAAATTTCCGTTGGTGTTAAAATGAAACCAACGGTAGACATTGTGGAGAATGATAGTAATCAGTGTGTGAGTATGCTTAGGGAACATGGACCTATGTAACGTAACACTTACCCCCTTAACTGGTGTCTGCCCGCACTGGGCGCCTGCACGCACAACCATCACCGTGACTCTTCGAACTCAGACTAGACGAATGTTGGCTTGAGACAATTTGCAAGCGCCGTACACTAGCGACGCGTTGTGAGTGTTTGTGGAAACTCCTATTAGATTGGTGGCTCCCTCTTTTTGAACTTAAATTTTCGTGTGTCGTAGGTGAGGCGCATTGATACATGGCTGGATTATTTACTAAGCACTGTGTTCTTCCTCATGAACTCTTTTATTTCCGAGAGAGGGGATGGTGGTGGAATTCCTTATATACCGAGTCCGGACCTTGGCAAGGGGTCTCTTCGTCTGGTTTTGGGGCCAGATCATCATCGTCGCGTCCTTGGTTCATTGCCCGGGATAGCGATCATCGATTTATTATGGAAGTAAACTACGTTTCTGCGAGGCATCGACAAAATATTCAAAGTTAAGTATGGTTTCCATGGGAGGCTTCTTGAGGATAGTTACTGCGCCGTTTTGGAGGACATAAAAGGGCATATCATTATTTTGTTTATGTTTTGGGACTTAGTGTGGTGGATAATGAATATCTATAGTGTTGCGTGGTGTCGCGAACTAGGTAAAAATCAAGGTTTTCTTTCTTTCTTGGGCGCATTATTAATTGTATTTATTCCGGTCTCATCCTCTGTGTTAAAACCGACAAATATGTTATTTAATTAATTGGCAATTTTACACATTAAACATGCGTAGGGCAAATTATTATTGCCTTTGGTACATAATGGAATAATGTTTATAGTGTGTTAAATTTCGATATTGTACTAGATATTACATAAAACTGAGAATGTTATTTATAAGGATTTTTATAAATGCTAGTTTGGAAGCACTCTTATATTGTAAATTTTCATATGATTCAAAGTGAGAGCTTTCTGTATTTTCGGCGACATTGATCCAATACCTTGGTGAAATGGTTAAAATACTTTGTACATTATTACCATTTTTTAAATAATCATAATAAATTGTTTATATGAATTCTATTGGTTTTTCCATTGGTTTCCATCCCCTGGAGCATCAACCCACTTGATACTGAGTGTTTACATTTTCTTGTAACATTGGCAAGGTGGGCGAATTATTTTCTGAATGATTGCTTCGTTACATTGCTGCCGGGTTTTCTCGACCTCTTTCCTCAAAACACACCAATCCATAAAAAAACTCCACCGGAGCGTCTTGCTCAAAACTCATAGATACGACTTTCTCTTATTTACATAGCACAATAAACAAAACTGCTAGTAATTACTCCGAGATATACAATTTAACTGCTCTACTGAAATAAGTCTGTAACTAAGTATGTTAATGCGCTCCATATAAAATTAAACCTACGTCAGTCATTACAACATGCTAAAGAAAACTAATAAATTAAGCACACAAAAAATATCCATTAACATGAAATAAGATGCAATTTAAATACGTAACGTAATAGAATAAATGCTCATAGGGCTGTAACTAGCAATATGTTACAATGTTTTTTTATATTTTATTTGTGACGAATAATTAAGTTATCACGAATAAGACTGTAAAAATAATGAAGGTGTTAAAAAATAAGTTCCCTCTAAAGAAAATAATAGACTAAAATTTTAAAATTATAATCGTTCTTTAAAAGTTCCTTATACTATTTACGCTGATTTTGAATGTTTATTAAATGAAATTGATACTTGTGAACCAAATCCTGAAAAATCAAGCACAAAAATAACTAAGCACACTCACCAATAAGTTTTTTTGCTATTATATAAACATGAAAATGGTGATTACAGACCTCCAGTATATTATAAAGGAAAATGGGTTTTTATAAAAAGGTTAATTGATGAATCTAAAACAATAAAAAACATAGATCATGAAATAAAAATGATTCCATTAACTGATGAATAAATAAATAAATATTCAACAGCAACAGTTTGTCAAATTTGTGAAAAACCTTTACAGAAACTTATTAATAATGAAAAAATTAAAAGATTCAGTAAAAGATCATGATCATTGAACTGGAAAATATAGAGCTGCAGCACATAATAAATGCAAATTATATGATAAAAACCTAAATTTTGACAAAACTAGTGATGGTGGCATTTTTTAAAATTTAATTGTTGGTCCAACGAATCAACAATCGTACTCTGAATGTTCCTGGTGTAACGTAGCAATTCCTACTGTAGTATATCTTGCTACCCTACTAAGAAACTTACTAGTGTTGATTTTACAGACGATTATCTTGTACACGCACACTACCATAGACATATTTCACAAAGCGTGTGAGGTTAAGTAGTTTACCTGACTTCCCAACATTCAACAGCAAGTCCTCCATCCTGAAACGTAATTCACAACACACTTCTAGCTACGTGACTAATAAAAGATGTAGCGTATATGGGTTTGCATGATTTTAATGATACATTCCTAGATGGATTAGTGGGAAAAATCGATTGAAGATATGCAGACCACAGAATAAGAAAGAAAAAATAATGTAAAACAACAAACCTTCAAATTTAAATAATATCGGTATTTACTTGCCATTAACTGCCAGCCAGATATTCCTACGTGAATGTTTAATACTTAGAGTCCTTAACCTTGGTAGATAGATTAAAATATACACGTTAAATAAATGCAACCGGTAGAGCAAACTGAGTAAGTCTATTTAAATCAGGTTAGACGTAGTGTGACGTCTGTATAAACAAGTACATATTATTTAAGGAGTTCTTTTGTATGAAATGTGTTGTGTACAGGACCGGCACCATCAACCAAGTAAATTGTACTTGTGGATTAAAGGAACAAATTTGAATTGTAGAATTTACTGTTTATTTAGTTGGTAAAGTGTGTGATGCAATAGGTATGCACAAAGAAATTTAGTTTCCACAAAATAAATTAAAATTAACTTGTGGTCAAGGTGTGCAAATTAAATTAAGGAGAATATTGCCTAACATAGTGTCATGAAAAATGGGTGAGTGATTTGACCGTATTAAACTACCGATAGACGAGGGATACAACACTGCAACTTATACTATATTTATCATAGATTTCCTTATGACATCTTGCAAATACCAATGATGGACTCTACAGATCTTCAGGATTCTAGTATGAGTTTTGTTGCACTAATCACTAAATACTCGATATCGGTGAGCAGAAGTTTAACGTGAGTTGCTGGGGTGTACACCTCTTTGAAGTCTGTGCAGTTGACCTTACCGGTAGTTTTCTAGCTAACAAGCATCTCCCGACGTGGTAATAGGATCTGGAAGGTTACCAGGAACAGCATAGTAAAAGTAACACTCACTAGGCTATAGAACCAGGCTGGACAACGGCCTCTGCTCCAGACGTCTCCTCAGACCTCTCGAGGAGACGATTCCGAGCTGGATATCGAAACCTCTTCCCCGGGAATCGTGGAATCCAATCTGGACAACTTAGCCTACTGAACTGCAATTCAGCTAGCGTCGTCGTAGTCCTCGGGAAAAAAAAATATTGCAATTCTACTTACCTCTCGACGGAATATTCTTATATCATAAATAATTTGATATTTCCTTTCCTGAGGCTTCTCAAGACCATCGCAGTGAATTGAATAACAGTATTCATCATATTTGTTCGATTAAATTCACATACAATATCAAATCTCGTCGAACGTGAAAAATATTTCTTCCGTTTATTCCGAGTTAATGAAAACTCGTTCCTTTCCTTAGTTTGCACTACTCTTTCCTCCTCGTTGTCATAACCGTCCCCTCTCTGCAAAATCGTTCTCCCGCCTATCGACAGTTTGATCGGAGAACAAAAAAATCGTACACTGAAGCAATAAAATATACGCCTAGAAAAAGTTAAGTGCAAACTTTTACAAGTTTACATTGAGCATAAAATAAACTGATTCGCCCAAAGACAAATGCAAATAAAATTAAATTTTATAACGGGGTATTTTCTTACAAATATATTAACATTCCTGCTTCAAGCATTATAACCAACAAACATAAGCTAATTTAGAAACTATATGTTACAGATTGTTATATAAGTTCATAAACTAAAGTCAAGAACATTTAGTAACATGGAGGAGTTTAGCGTCAATCCAGCAAACCATACGACGCCACGCCATGTATGTGAGACGGTTTCACTTATCTCTGGATAGTGAACTATCCCTGTGATGTGTGCTGAAATCCCACGGTGCTTGTAACTGAAGACAGGCCTCAGACACACCTCGTAGAGATGCTCCTCTCCTTCTGATGTCTTCCCTTAGGCCCTCGGATCCATACGGCTATAGTTCATTAGTACACCATATCGAATCGCGGAAGACTAATTAATATAACTTCGTGGTAGTCCCGAGTCCAGGCTCTCTTGCCGTTTTCTTGACTCCGTCTTCACCACAGGGGCGACCTGAACTAACATCTCGACTCGGCTTTAATTCATTAAGGTGAAACGTAGAGCTAGCAACGACCTTTTTGCTGCCGCTATCCTCATCGTCTTTTGTAACAATAAAAACACAATGTCCGAAGACAGTAAAAAACATTGTTTTCAGAAACGCAAATCCTCCAGCACGGTCGTAGCAGGACAGGTCTGGACACTCGCCTATCTACCAATGTACTTTGCTTGACCCCCTTGTTTTTTGGCTGTAGTTCATCAAGTTACCGAGAATGTTGTGTTTTATTTGTGCTTCAGTTAGGGCGGTCGGACTCAAAATCCGCCCACTTTTCTCCATTGTTAAATTTATAAAGCAAATAAAGATTGCTGCAGTCTTTTCCTAAATTTGTGAGCGAAGGAAGTATTTCATAAATTGAAAAAATACGTTTTGATAAATTGTTTATCTTAGCGGAAAGGAAGTGGGCGGAGTTTAGTCTGACCGCCGTAACATCAGCGCCAATAAAACACAATATTCTCTGTAACTTGGTGAACTGCAGCCAAACAACAAGGGGGTCAAATATCCAGGCGAGTATCCAGACCTGTTCTTCTACGGCCGTGCTAAGAAGTAAATACGCCGCAATTTTTCTACAACTCCAAAGATATACAGATAAGACATGCCACCTTATAAAATACAAAAATAACACTACTTTGGTTGTAGATATTGTGGCTACTCAAGGAACTAAAAGGTTCAATAAGGGTGACAACTCGTGATCGCTATTAGACAGGCGAGTGTCAAGACCTCCTCCTTCTTAGGCCATGTTCCTGGGCGTAGACCGTTACCTGGGAAAATTGAACCTACACCCTTCGTTTTATTTGGTAATGAGATATTTCCCATACGCCCGTATTCGATGCGCCTATTTTCACATCTGTATTCAAGAAACAATGAATTGCCTAACAATTTCATAAGGGATTGTGTAACTGAACACACGTGGTCACTACAGTATTCGGAATGTAGGTGCACAGTAAAATTGTTGTATAAATTTTCACATAATGTACGTGGAAGCAGTCTTTCCATTTATGTACGTGAATTTTAACACGAACACGGTTTTTGTAGTTTTACAATTCGTAGCGGTTAATATACCAGTCATCTATATATATATAAAAATGAAAGCTGACTGACTGACTGACTGACTGACATATCAAACTGCAGCCCAAACCACTGGACCTAGAATCGTGAAAATTTTTGTGGGGGTTCCCTTCAGGTCGTAGGCGAGCACTAAGAAGGGATTTTTCGAAATTCGACCTCTAAGGGGGTAAAAAGGGGTGAAATTTGTTTCTGAAGAAATGTCGATAGAGCTCGAACGCGACGGCCTATAATCATGATTTTTACTTTAATAGGACACTCGTAAAATTGCATATTAGCCAATTTAAGGATTTTTCGAAGTTCAACATTTAAGGTGCTGAAAAGACCTTAAATGTGTTTCCAATTAACTATTGATATCTTTCGAACCATTCGGGATAAAGAGTTGATATTCACATCAAAATATTGCTTACGTAAATAACCAAAAAGTAGTTTTAGATTTTTTTGAAATTCGACCCCCAGGCAGTAAAATGGTTAAAATGTATTTTTAATGAATCGTCTTTATCTTTGAAATACAATTGGCTATCGTCGTGATTTTAACTTTAATTGGTTACTTTTACAAATGTCTATGGCAGGACTCAAAATCGTTTCGAAATTCTTTATTTAAAGGAGTGAAAATACGAGAAATATGTTTTCGATTATACTTCCATATCTATCGAATCATTCGAGACATCGAAGTACTCTTTGCTTTAAATTGGTGCTTTTGTAAATATCCCAAGTACCATTTAAAATATATTTTCCGAATTCGGCCCTAAATTGATTAAAAATGGGGTAATATGAGTTTTCGACTCACATTCGATATATATCGATCCCATTGTTATTTATATAGAGATGAGATTTTTGTTTAGGATTGATGCTTACTCAAATACCTAAAAAGTAATTTCAGGAATTTTCGAAATTCGCCACCTAAGGACGTAAAAAGGGGTGAAAAGTGGTGAAAAGCGTTTTCAATTAATCGTCGATATATCTTGAACCCAGCGGGCTAATGTTGTGTTTTTTACGTCCACGAGATACCAATAAAGTATTCTAAAACGTGATTCAAGGGTTTTTAGAAATTTACTCTCTTAAGTGGTGAAAAGACCTTGAACTTGTTTTAGATAAATCCTCGATATCTATCGAACCCGTCGAGATATACAATTAATTTTTGCTTCAGGATGATGATTACATAAATTATCGCAAAACGGTTTTCAGATTTTTCGAAATTCGAATTCTCAATACTGTGCAGGGGTGATATGTGTTTTTTTAGTGAATGATCGATTTTAATTCAACTGAACGGGCTAGCGATGTGATTTACACTTCAGTTGGATACTTATACAAATGTCTAAGATGTAAATTTTAAATATATTGAAATTCGACACCCAAAAGGGTAAAAAAACACTAAATTTGTTTTCCATCAACCAACGATATCTATCTAACCAGTAGCGATATTGAGGTGTTGTTCGCGTCAGAGTGATGCTTACGTTAATATTTTAAAAAATATGTATACATGTATATATTTTTTTTTGTTTGTAAAAAACGTAAATATTAAGAATTAAACTTAGTTGGTCAATAATCGAGGCAGACGATCCGAAAAGCAGGAACGAGCAGCGAGTAACAACTTATACAGGAGATTCACTACAGTAACCTATCGAGACGTGGTGTTGTACAACCTCTATGAGCCCAGGACACAGATATATATATATATTTTTTTTTCAATAAATTTTATTTTCACAAATTATTTCCACGTTACGTGACACAGTTGTTTGTCACTCAGGTCTAAATTCCGGGAGGTTCTGGGCTCGAATTCCGTTAAAAGCTGCTTGCAAACGTTCAATTCTGACAAAAAAACTACAAGGCAGATCGAATTAGTGCAATTTACATGTAGTCTTTAAAAGGGGTAAAATTGCAGTTCGCTTTCCACTTAGGTTCCTCTACAATGTCAGCTGACATATCGTCGGTATACTGCCAAAAGTGATTATGTCATAAATGCTATTTCGTTTAAAAACAGTATTAAATTGTAGATATTAACAAAAATGTGGTATGTTACTATACTGTGACACAACAGTACGAAACGACATATACATATTCCTAGCATTTTTATAATTTTATCTCATTTTGACATTGTCACTCTTGGCAGTAAAACGACGATATATCATCTCACTAATCTCAGGTTTGGGGCACCAAATACGTTTCCTCGAAACCTTTACCCTCTGAAACTTTGTAATGCCAATAAAGTTAAAGTGAATATTTTGAAAATATATAATTGAGGGCACCGTCCCCAATGGTAAACAGATGTTTCTCATTCGATTAACCTCTTACCTTAGGTGTCTGTAATTACCCCACAACGTCAAATAGGCAGGGCTATAAATTAGGCCCAGGCAAAGTCGCTGTTAGTGACAGGGACAAACTTAAGACTGCTCTGCGCGTGGACAGCTATAGCTACTTATCCTGCTGCAGAATTAGTTCAACTAGCCGCTTGGACATTCTATCACTTGATGACTGAAGTACCTATCTTGTGTACAAAGTGGTTTTTAAATTAAAGTAAATATTATCAGTTACGAATAATACTCGCGAGCAAAGCCGCGGGGGACTGCTAGTATTTGTATAATAACCAAGACCATAAATCACTATTCTTACACGATGCTTGTGCCAAACTACACATGCAGTCATACACAATAGATTCTCACTATTGCCGTAATTTTACAAGTTCAGGGTTTAAAAACAGTAATTCTTACAGTTTCAGCTATTTTCTTCAAATCTGTTTTTGAATTCTTTGATACGATTGTAGAGAACTATCAACCAACTAAAAAGGTTTCCATTTACTGCCGGTATTCGAATCTACGAACCTTCGGTTATCCAAAGCTTCAACCACGAGACTGAATGTGAAACTTCTGCTGTGTGCTGCGTAAAGATTTGGTAATACTTTAAAGTTTTCGTGCTATTGCTGTCTGATACCGTTACTTCTATTTTAATTTCACAAAAAAATATTACTAACAACAGTTTAATATACATTGTACGTTAAACGCATATTACGGTGAAAATTATTTTAACTTCACGGAAAAGTTTTCCGCAAATGTTACCTAATTTTTTTTTGTAATTGGCACCCATTAGCAGGTATACTCATGTTTATTTATTTAAACGAATTTTAGTTACACTAAAAACCAGTAGATAATATACGTAGGGTATACCACTAACTGAAGTATTTTAGCCACTGTAAATTAAGATATATGTGCATATTTATTAAACACAATCTTTAATATTTAGCGGTAGGCTAAGTGCGTTTTTATTGAAATCATTATAGCGTCCTTTAAAATTGTGCAGATAAATTTAAAATTAAAATGATGGTAAGGTAAGTGGGTTTTACGTCTCGTCTACAGCGAGGTCATTAGAGACTGCGTGACACATCTAGGTACAATGACAGAAGCTGGGATAGGAGTTTGCCATGGCCTTTGTTGAGCATTCGCGTGGAGCGATTTCGAGAAACCGTAGAAAACCAAATACAGGATCGCCGGAACCGGGGATTGAACCCAGGTTCACAAGAATGTGATCACAGAATGATACCGATTGCGCCACCTTGTTAGGTGAAACGTGAAAGACAAATACTGGTAAGACTTCATATATGTTTCACTCCTAACGTTGTAATTTCAAAGTTATACAAATATCATAACTTGAAATTACTCTACATAAGTTTTAACATCCAAATTATATTAATGTGTTTAAACAATGACGGTAACGCAAAATAACTACACCATTAGGATACATTTCTCTGCATTTTATATTTCTAATCTTTGATATAAACACATAAATTTACATACTTATTATAGCTGTAATATTGGTGTTCATAACTGCTAGATTCAACAGACATGAATGCGTTTTAACGACTACATGTTTACATACTCAAAAAATTTTAAGTTTCAAATGTGCATGTTTGTTTTTTTAAGCTGTAGATTTTGTGCATTTGTTCAGTAGGAACATATGGCCCGTATTTCATATCTGGAAACATTTGTGTAATGTTTCGCACAATGTATATTTGTAGTTTTTTAATGACAAATACAACCATGTAAAATCACCCGGGACATGTATCTGTAATTTTAAAATGTTTGCAGCGTACACAAGCGGAGAGTTTATCTAAGACTTCTGTAAATGAATATGGACGTTGCAAAACTTAGTGTTCAAACAACTTTTGTACTACACACTCAAATGTAAACAATGTGAAATACGTCTAGAACATTGTTTGGAGCCTGTAATTGTCGAATTTACGGCTTTCAAATATGAACACTTTTCTTATAAAACCTGCGAATATCGCATTTGAATTTCGCGAATGATTAATTGCATGTTTTAATACTAATAAATAGCTAAAAAATTAAACACTACTTCACTATTCCGAAATAACAAACAGTCTATTCCGCTAATGTTTAATGTACTCGTTTCATGTACGTGTAATTGTATAATCTGTGGTAACGTATACTAATATGTTGGTATAAATGAATACAACTTGTTTTAAACGTATCTGGCTTTCCTAATATGATACCTGTTCAATCCCATTTCTTGTTTATTCCTCTCTTGTTTTTGTATCTATCCATATAGATATTGTACAACACTTCATTCACCATTACTGGTTCTATAAGCCACCCGGTGATTCCAGAATTCCAATGTGCGTGCACAGTGCTCACAACTTCACACAAAAGAAACTGTGATCGCGCGAACAACCCAGTATGTCCGGTCAGTTGGCTGCACGCGTATCCTTGTACGCGCTAACTGTTCGCTCGGCGGTGCATTCAATCCTTTATGATAGAGACCCTGGTTTTTCGCGAAAAAATTTTTGCCCCACTTTGTTTCAGTGCCTTACGTACACATCTTCAATTCTACTTCATGGTTATTGGCATCGTGTATATGTGAAGAGCCGCGTCACATTTGAATGAGCCAATTACTGTTTTGTTCCTGGAACACACGTCTGTAATTTGCCGGTAGATTCCAAAGTGGAGTAAAATTCTTTTCGCGAAAAACAAGGGTCTCTGTTTTTATGATGGGTTGTTCGTGTTCGCGTTTGTCCACATGTGCGCTCTCTTGCCTACCTTCACTGGAAAAAAAAAAAAAAAAAAAAAAAAAAAAAAAAAAAAAAAAAAAAAAAAAAAAAAAAAAAAAAAAAGAAAAAAAGAAAGTTTCAGGTACCATACTTCTGTTAAAATAGGGACAATAAAACAGTTTGGTTGTTGGTACTACTCTGGACAGCCTTGTTGCTTTTACAAACCAGACGGTTATTTCAACAAAACAATTTGTTGAAGGAACTGTTCAGAGTATTACCGACAACCAAACTATTTTGTTGGCCCTATTTTAACACTAGTATGGTACCTACAACTATACTCTTTTCTCAGTGTTGGTGTGTGCTCCGCCTTATTCAATAATATAGAATTATAATATACAATTAGCGATTTTATAGTAAATGTCAGGAGTGGACTGAACTTGGACTGGATTCAACATGAAGTGAACCTGAAGTGAAAATGGACTAAAATGTGTTTATGGTAAAATTTTGTTTTCAGACTGACACGTAAACATGAACAGAATCCGTATTTAGAGAAATATCTCTGCAAAATTTTGATTTTCAGAGCAAATGACTGCCAAAAAAGCAAGAGGCGAATATTTGTTCGATATTTTGTTTGAGTTTATTCATCGGAATATTCATTTTAAATATTTTATCACTTCCAATTTTTTAACAACATAAAAGAGTTTTATTTAGCTATCTCAGTACTATTCTAACATCTTACATAACCAAGGAAACTATTCAATATGGCAATCGCTTCGTCGTCGTTCAGTTCAGTCCAAACGGTGTTTATAGTGAATGTTTCAATCGGGATTATACAGTCCAGTCCACCTCGCCGTCTGGACAGGATTACTCACTCCACTCCTACTTCAGTCCAATAGGAACGTGTTTAAAGTAAAATTTGAATCAATATTCTTCAGTCCACTCCTAGTTCAATCCGGATATGTTGTTACTCTAAACATAGTAGATAAAGCTCTGTATATTATTACTCTGGCGATAGTGACAAATTTTTCTTGCAATCTTACGTAATTTACTGGTAAATATAAGTGCAATAAACATTCAAACCAATGTTCAGGAAAAGGGAGAATTAACGACTAAGACGTCAGCGTATACAGAATATGCAGAAACGAACCTATAAAAAGCACACCGCTCGAGTACTGAGCTAAATGTTAGTCCGCTCTTGAGCTCCACAAATATCTTACTAATACTGTCCTAACCAACTTAATATCGGTGCAGTTTAAAACCCCGAGCAGTCCAGATATGGTCCTGCATATTTACTTGACGGAACATATTTATTTGACGTGGAGCGAAAGAGGGAAATTTCTCCGTGCAGTGTTGCCACATTGTGCACATAATATGTCGTCGCTCAACAACTTTCTACATATATTTTTGATTTAAATTTAGCCGAGGTTTTGCGTTTTGTTTATAATGTGGCTGTTGTTGGACTCCATGCATATATCATTAGCGAGGGTTAACTTGAAACACATTTATACAATTTTTATCTTCCATGATTATCAACTGTGAGTAAATATTAATTAAATGATATGTGGATATCTATTATTCGGAATTTATCACAAACTAATTTTTTTTTACTCAGGACTATCATACATTCTAAAAAAAAAAAAATAAGATTTTTTAATGCCTCAATTTCTCCCTACGTGTTGGTGTGTGTGTGTTAGTGTATTACATAAATACATATACACACATGATGTTAGGTTCGGAAATCCTTAGTATTTGCATTATTAACGAAAGTGCAGTTCAACGTGCTGAAACATAACCAGTAGTAAAAGAAATTATGTCAAATACTTAATTATGTTATGGATACAAGTACGCTGATGCATTCATTTGTTTCATTTATGGTGGATGTAGATGTATTTGTTTGGATGCGACAACACATGTGTGTGAAGAAGAAAAGGATGTTGTTTGAAACATTTATTGTAAGTTTAGGATATTAGCAACGGTGAAACTGCCATAAACTCAAAAACTCACGGCTGATGTCCAAAACGATATCCTCTTGTTTCGTCACACATATGCACAGGTCGTAGCATGCACTGCTGCATACTGCCAAGTGCTCCTACATCCGTTATAATGTTTATATGGACTTTTCTCGTTTTGGTGTAAGGAATTTCTCCCTCCCCTTTTCCCAAGCTTGTAAAGGAATTTCTGAAACATCCTGTAATAAGTGTGTGTGTATGTATGTATGCATATATATATATATATATATATCACCTTCAAATCAATACCAACATAACTCGAAATATGTTATTTTGAGGTAAATGCAGTTATCATACACACATTCATACTTTCTGATTTTTGGATGATTTCAGTGAAATATAAAAATAACACAAAATATGTTGATATTGCACTGAAAAATAACTTCTGCTGTTTATCCTCATGCTGAACAAATAGTAGCAGTGTTATTCTTGGCACTAAACATTTACTGTAGGCAAATATGCTTAATACGAATTTTTCTATTTATTTTTAGAATAATTTTTTTTTGTAACATTAGTACTGCTTTAGGCAGATAAAACTATCCACTATTTAACTACATGTATACCTCAAAAATGTAAATTTTTTTTTGTTATGTTGATATTTTGTTGGTGGTGCATATACGTATACATGTATATACAAGTATATACGTACACACACATATACACAGCCTGATTCAGGACAGTGTGTGTTTATTATTTCTTCGGGTGATACAAAATAGTACCTCGAAAATATGTTTTCAATTTGTCTGTTAATAGAGTTATAGCGGTATTAATACTTCCATAAAAATTGATTTTAAAATTTCATTTAATTAAATAGAATTGATGATCTATTGGTGTTCCATTATTTGTAATTTTTATTTTTAAAAACTAATTAACACGTTTAATTTAAGCCTTCTTAAAAGTTGAACATTGTCTAGTACAATTACCAATTTACCAATTTCTCATTTTCTGTATATTTAAGGATATATACATTTAATACAGCAAAATGTTTACACCCGTGTTTCTATATTTATACAAGAGCACAGCACACATTCACACTGTACCACTTGGCTTCCACCGCTTTAAACCGTCCACCGCTGGCTCCCAGCGGTAGTAAATAATGCGTGCTACCCGATAATTTCCCCAGAGCAATCAAACACGGCATATTGTTTCCACACTCGCACATATTCCATTTGGGTAATTAGATCTCACACAAGACTACGGTATCAGTTCGACGAAGATTAATACGGGGCGTGGATGGGCACTGTCTTCGGACACTGAGTTGTTGTGTAACGGCGAACTGTAAAATTTCGAGCGAATATTCCTCAGAGGCACGAAATGAATATTTCATCATCTATTTCTACTTTTTTTTTGTTTCATTTCCGTTGATTAACAAGTATTTCTTACTGAACTTTGTCGGTGTCTAAACATGTCACTTAAGTAGCATTTTTTGTTTTAACACCTGTCGAAAAATTTAAATTCTAGATAAACTGATATTAAAAGATTAATTACGGTAAGCGCGGATGACTTTGGACACATGAGGTGATTTTATGATACTTGTGTGCTATTTTTATATTTTATAACTGCCAACTGTGAGTAAACATTAATTTAATTACATGTTAATATATATTGATCGGAATTTATTGGAAGTAAATTTCGTTATTTAGGGCTGCCACATATAAAGCACAATATTTTTTTGTAATGTCCCAAAGTCACGCCACGTGTCCAAAGTACCCCTCCCTTTTGTTCAGAGTAGTATGATAACGTTAGGGGACTCATTGGTGTACCTATGTGAAATACAGGAATGTTGAGTCGTTCAACAACCAATAGCAATGAAATTAAAAAATAAATAATTGAAAAACTCAGTCGTACTTTGGCTGAAATATTTTACGTAAAATAATTTTGAAGACATTGTCGTGTTGGAACATCACTAAACACTAGGGAATCCTAATTTTAGCGAAAAAATTTCTACACCTCGGTTTCGGTACCTTACTGGCACTCCTATAGCTCTGTTTCATGACCAATGATTGGGCGGTTTAAACTATCAGCGTTTTACGGTTCTCCCTGCGAATAACATACGTGTGGTGTCGCAGTAATCTTGTTCTGACTGTAAAATCAAATAAGTGACATCACTAGACAAATACACGCTGCCAATCACCACAAAGCAGAGTTGCAAGTTTGCACATATGTCATTGAAACAAATTGCTTCGAAAATATTTTCATGAAAATCTTTGGTCTCTTCCTAATGCGTATTGTTACGATGTAAATCTAACTGTTCCACACAAGAACTCTACAAATGCATCAACGTAAATTTTCGCTAAAACGAGTACAATTTGCAGAAGTTTGACCTCTTTCATAGTAAACTGCCATCAGTCATTTAAGTATCCCATTGACTGAAAGCAGAGTGTAACAATATACACTTCAATAGGCATGTCAGATGTAGTGCAGCAGTGTAAATACAGAGCCCAGTGATGTTTGACTCAATGTGGAGGTTGTAGGCTACAAACAGGTCACGTTTTATTTGTACTGAGTCCTTGTAAATTGCGCTGTTTTAAAATGTTATAACATATAACAAAGTTCGATTAGTAGGAGATAAGACTCACCATACGTAATATTTTTAAGACAACTCCAGGACAGACAACACCCGGTTCGTATTCATAAGAAACATAATAATAATGGTTTCAAATTTTCTTAATTGTTGTATAAAATAGGCAACGGAGGAAATTACCTCACGTCAAGTGTCATCTGACTAAAATCTGTCAATCTGCTTCTACAGATAACGTAAGGTACTTATACGTTACGTCTCGTCGACAGCTAGGACATAAGAGACTTTTGCACTAAACTTTACACAAGGACTGGAGCTAGGGAACACATTATTGCATGGATTTTTCAATTTTATATGGATGGGAGAAAGCAACTTTCGACAGAGGGAGCTGTTCGTTTTGACATAAACCATTGTTTGTAGCTCGGTAGACGTGGAAGGGCCTGAAATCTGGATTTGAACTTGAGTAGATGGTCTTCTTAACGATGAGTTTTTATCCGGAATTGATCTTGAGTTAGCTAAGACAAGTGAAGTGTTTGAAATAAATCAAATAAATACAAACCCATTGGAAATTGTTTTATTTCATTAAAATACAGTAATCTCTGTATAGTTGAAAAGTATCGTGATTTTCTTGAGGTTTTTTTCTGCGATGAAGCCACTTTCATGTTTGACTGGAACTGTAAATTGTGTCTCATCAGTGAACAGAGTGAGAATAGCCACAGGCCAAAACGTAAGTCAGCTGTCCTAGCTTACAGCAAAAAAACGTTATTAAATCACACACAATTAACACAGCTAAAGGAAACCATGCCTTAACCACCAATACATTTACAAGATATATTAATTAGTTAATTGTGTCGGTATTGCCACAGCAGCGTCAGAAGACAGTAGGATACCTTGAACATACCATCGACAAAGGTAGTAGAATTTCTAATAGGCAACGATTTTTCCTTCTTTTTATATGGTTATGCAATTTACGACCTTCATTACTAATTTTCTTCACTAATTTGTTGCAATTTATTGTCACTTTTATCACTTCATCATACTTCATTTATATTAATCAGCAGTAATACTTTGTATATTTTGTCACACAAATTTTATATTTTCCATTACATAATATATTTTCTCCCATCATTCACAATTCTTTAAACTTGTTAGTTACAACTTCATTTAATTAAGTTCATTTCATTTCATTTATTTGTCCCTCAAAAAAAATTTTGTTTTAAATTCCAAGGATATGATTTTTTGTAACCATTCGAGTTCACAATTTGGGTGTGTGATTTTTATCAATGTTGGAATATTATTTTTTGTCGCTAATTGTTTGGTTTATCCTTTTCCATCACGGATCGGAACAACAATTTTCACCACTGTTCGAATTTTTTACACTGCCCGGTTTTTCTTTTTCGTCGCTGTTTGATTTTCCTTAACTTTTTTGTCACTTTTCTGTTATTTTTACTTTGTCATTGTTCGGTAATTTTTCTACATATATTTATATGTCGCGTATCGGTATTATATTTTCGTCCCTTATCGTTTTTTTTTCTTTTCTTTTTAGTCACTTCTCCATATTTATGTATTCGTCTTTATTAGTTTTTGAATTTTCTCTTCGCAGTTCCGTTTTTTATTTTTTGTCGTCGCTTCATGGTGTTTCTTTTTCGTCCCTGTTGGATTTTTTTTTCTCGTCACGGTTCTTTCATTCTTTGCGTATCTCTGTTGCATTATTTTTTTTTTTTTCGTCACGGTTGAGCATCTTATTTCATCACTGTTTGGTGTTTATATTTTTGTTCCGTAAAATTTTACTATTCTGCTTTTTAAGTCACTGTTAGGAATTTTTATTTTTCAGTCACTGTTGCATTTTTATGTCACTTTTTTCTTTTTTGTGGTTGTTAGTTTTTTCTCTTTTTTATCACTGTTTACTTTTTATATTTTCTTCACAGTCAGTTTTTTTTTATTTTTTCATCACTTTAATATTTCTAATTTTTTATTTCAGTCATTTTCATTTTTTCGTCAATGTTAGATTTTTCTTCACATTCTGGATTTTTTTTCATAACAGTTTGTTTTTCATTATTAAATGCGGTTTGTTGCAATATTTTTTGTCACAGGATTCTTTATATATACGTTAACTTTCGGTTGTAACTTTCCGTTCATAAAAGATTTTTCTGTTTTCATTAAAATTTCAATTAGGTTATTATTTCGTAATTTTTTGTCGTCACTGTTTAATTACATAGTATTCGTTTTACTATTTGGTTTTTTGTGTCACTGCTCGGTATTTTCTTTTTCCTCATAGTTCCGTTGTTCGTTACATTTCGCATTTTCTTCCTTCACCATTGTTCGTTTATTATTTCTCTATCAATGTTTAGATTTTATTTGCTAATAAATTATAATTTTTTTTAGTAATAGATTTTTATCTCTCCTTTACGTTTTTGGTTGTTTATATTTTTTCACTGTTTTTATTTTTTATTTTTTGTAATTTTTGCTTATTATAGTATTTTTTTTTTATTATTCCTAAAGTTTTATTTGTTATTTTTTCATAATGGTTTGTTTTTTTTATTAATTTTTTTAATGTTTGGTATACATTTCTTCCTATCTGTATTTTTTTCGCCACTATTCGGTTTAACATTTCGTCAATATTTAATATTTCTTCATTTTAGTCATTTGGTTATTTTTTAGTCATTACTGCTTTATTCTATATTCGTATTTTTACTATTCGTAATTTTGCCTCACTCTCAGGTTATTTCTTTTACTTTTCTTCACTATTTTCATTTTCTTTTTTCATCACTGTTTGTGTTTTCTTTTTTTATGACTGTTTGTTTTAAAATTTTTTCATTATTGCGCTGCGGTCTGCACAGACGTTGATTCATCAGTTGGACGCACCGACGCCATCTTTATGTGTTTCAATTTAGTATTTTGACTTCGGCTGTAGATCATGTGATCATTCACCACGAGAAGAATGTTTTGAATTTGACTGATGCAGTGCGACGCGTGGTCAACGCTCTTGGCGGCAATACTTCACTTTATACAGAGTTGCGACCGGCTTCGCTGCTCCCAGTCAAACTTCAGGTTTTACTGAAGATAGTTGTGCGTTTGTCTTCACGTCTCCGGAGTGCTCAAGGTATGTCGTCGATTGTAAAATAAA
>PNEQ01130459.1:64018-92242 GCA_003012365.1 Medauroidea extradentata | reverse complement strand
TGGAGATTATAGTTCGGGGCTAGAGTACACATAGGACAGCGCATTATAGTAACAGATGTGGATATTATAGTTCAAGGCTATAGTACACATAGTACAGCGCATTATAGTAACAGCGGTGGAGATTATAGTTCGGGGCTAGAGTTCACATAGGACAGCGCATTATAGTAACAGCGGTGGGCATTAAAGTTTGGTCTAGAGTACTAATAGTACAGGGCATAATAGTAGCAGTGGTGAACATTATATTTCGGGGCTATAGTACACATAGGACAGCGCATTTAAGTAACAGCGGTGGACGTTATAGTTCGGGGCTATAGTACACATAGTACAGCGCATTATAGTAACAGCGGTGGAGATTATAGTTCGGGACTAGAGTTCACATAGGACAGCGCATTATAGTAACAGCGGTGGGCATTAAAGTTTGGTCTAGAGTACTAATAGTACAGGGCATAATAGTAGCAGTGGTGAACATTATAGTTCGGGGCTATAGTACACATAGGACAGCGCATTATAGTAACAGATGTGGATATTATAGTTCCAGGCTATAGTACACATAGTACAGCGCATTATAGTAACAGCGGTGGAGATTATATTTCGGGGCTAGAGTTCACATAGGACAGCTCATTATAGTAACAGATGTGGATATTATAGTTCAAGGCTATAGTACACATAGGACAGCGCATTATATTAACAGCGGTGGACATTATAGTTCGCGACTAGAGTACACATAGGACAGTACATTATATTAACAGCGGTGGACATTATAGTTCGGGGCTAGAGTACACATAGGACAGCGCATTATAGTAACAGCGGTGGAGATTATAGTTCGGGGTTAGAGTTCACATAGGACAGCGCATTATAGTAACAGCGGTGGGCATTAAAGTTTGGTCTAGAGTACTAATAGTACAGGGCATAATAGTAGCAGTGGTGAACATTATAGTTCGGGGCTAGAGTACACATAGGACAGCGCATTATAGTAACAGCGGTGGACGTTATAGTTCGGGGCTATAGTACACATAGTACAGCGCATTATAGTAACTGCGGTGGACATTATTGTTTGGTGCTAGAGTACACATAGGACAGCGCATTATATTAACAGCGGTGGACATTATAGTTCGGGACTAGAGTACTAATAGGTCAGGGCATTATAGTAGCAGCGGTGGATATTATAGTTCGAGGCTATAGTACACATAGGACAGCGCATTATAGTAACAGCGGTGGACATTATATTTCGGGGCTACAGTACACATAGGACAGTACATTATAGTAACAGCGGTGGACATTAAAGTTCGGGGCTGTAGCACACATAGGGCAGTGCTTTAAAGTATGCACGATATTGAACTCGTGAATTTTAACTTTTTCTAATTATAATGTCTGTCACGAACATAACATTATTGCAGCTTGCTTGACCACAAGTATTGAGTTGGCGTTAACTCATAAACATGTAAGAGAATCGAGAGCATTGTGTTCTATAGTTCAGACTTTCACACAAGACAGGAGAACTAGGTTTGTCTTTGCAACTATCAACACTCACGAGCCGTGCGAAGCAACTAAGAGAGGTGGTGTGGTACGAGGTCATGGAGTTGTAAATGTTCAACTTAATTAATGTTGTCATTGTTAAGCACAGCTCTCCCCATCAGTTAGCTCTTCTACATGCCGTTTCATATAAGGAATATTACGATATGAAGGACTTTAAAACAAAATTAGGTATTCACTCATATTTTTTGTTAATTAAGGATAAATTAAAAGTAATGTCTTTGTATTAAGTATAATAAATTAAAAACTGGCACGAAGTTTTTCCCGAATGGCAAAAAAGTTTTCCCAAATATTTCAAATATTATAGATTTGTTTGAAAGAATTATTTTTAAACCGAATCACATAGAAGTAATTAATTTCAATTTCCATTCCTTATTACAATTTCGAGGAAAATCAACTTTAAAACTTCTTGTACATCAGATTTTTCGTGAATCTACTATTAGGGCTAAGTTTAATTTTTCCATTTTTTTTTTTCGTCTTTCGCTTGCCGGATTCTTATGCTGGAATGAAAACGGTTATTAAGTACAATGTTTTTAGTTATTAAAGTGCTTACTTTAAATCTACAAGTAGTTTGCTCTATAAAGTAAACTCTCTTCCTTACAAAATATCGTTTCATGTCGTTGTTGCCTAGCAAACGGACTGTTCATATGGGAATACATACAGTGCAAACCTATATGTTACGTAAATTGTTACGTGGATTATTATTAATTCGCACACGTATATATATATATATATATATATATATACATATATATATGTATATATATGTATGTATGTATGTATGTATGTATGTATGTATGTATGTATGTATGTATGTATGTATACACAAAACGGTTGTTTGAAAATACATTATCTTAACTTGTAACTCTATAAGGTAAAAAAAATGTTTGTTTTTATTTCTCTTTTCAGGAACGGGAACTAATTTTAACGAGGTTTAATCACGTGAAGGACTAGACAAGTATAGTTGACGGAAAACTGAGAGGAAGGTCATGTTTTATTATACTATAATTGTAAAGTAAATGCACAACAGCTCGATATCTGTGCGTAGTCCTGCGATATCACATGTTCTACAACAACAAGGAACAAGTTTAGACAATCCAGAGCAATGACGCTCAGATTTACAAAAAACCTCTTCCAAATATTTCGAGTTTTATTACGTCATATAGGGACAAGGAAGATATGTACTTAGTGCTCATCAATTGTTCAGAACATGATGATGGCGGAATGCAGTGAATGAGCAAGAGCTCAGTTTCATAGCAATAGTTTTGTAGTAGAATTTTTTTAAATTTTCCTTCTAGTTACATCTACAATCTGCAGTTATGGAGTGTTGTACGCTAAGTTAGAAGATCGCAATAGTCAAATGTCCTGTTCCGTACGATATTGATGAATTTATTGCAGGATATGGTGGCTGGCAGACAGACTAGAAAGTTTCAAGCACGTGTATAAAATATAAAAGGGGGAGGGTCATTATTTGCTGCTATGTAAATGGGGCCACATGTAATCTGCTGCTGAACGCTTATAATTTTTCTACAGACAGCTAGGTGTTGTGCAGACATTATACTTTATTCATAAAAATAGTGTCAAACTGCAGCATTCGATTAGCAGGACCGTGTCAAACCTGGCGGGGGCAGGGGCAAAAATATCCCCCCCACCAACTTTTTTTTGCCACATTTTCTCATGTTTACACCATTTATCCACGCAATTACATTATATTCAGTATGACATAGGTTTATTTGTGTGGTATAGGACAATGTATACGATCACGCCCGAAGTGCATGTTTAACCACATTTGTTTAGTAACAACCCCCCTCCCCCAAGCCTTTCTCGAGGAAAAGTTGGCACGTACATGTCGGTTACTTACACTCTGATCAAGATGACTGATTCAGAAACTGAATCATTCATACACGCTTTTTTGTGACTGCAAGTCAACATATTCTCTAGTGGCTATTTGAACGCTAGAAGTATGGTTATTTTCTGTCTTCCAAAATTATTTACGTAGCCTATATTTCGTTAAATTGGTAATATCGCCAACTTTTTCAATGTATTATAAATTTATGAAAACAAATAAAGTTACCATTACACACAGCATAGGATAGTATTTGTAAAGAAACATAAATATATTTCGTTTCTTTCACGCTATCTTCAACTCATATTCTTTAAATTTTTTTATGTAAATATATATATATTTAATTATTTTGTCCAAACACATACAGGTAGTATATAAGTTCGAGCTAAAGAACATTGTATAAATATGTTTCCCTAATTACAATCATTCACCGCCAGAGTGTATTTCAATGCGCCAGGTCACGCCAGTAAGCAGTCAACTGTTACCACGGTGAAGTCGTGTTGACGGCATAACTTGCAGGCGGACGCCAGTAACCGCCGTTGGGATCAAGTGATTTGCTCTGAATGCCAAGTACACGTGTGGTTATTACGCTTGAGGTATTTGACTACCAACCTTGTAGCTGCAAAGACCAAATTAACTATCAATGTTAAAATAAATTACTTCTCAATATCTCAAATATTCACTGTTTATGCGACAAGGTATACAGAATGTCCAAAAACAAGCTCATAGTATGCACACTACGTGAATACTAGTCTAAACTGGAGACGAAAATGTTGCACGACGACATTTTACATGCATAACGTGGTAACACTGCTCAGAGAAATCCCCTATAGCGCTTCACGTCCAGGTATTATGTTATGTACGTTACGTCACGTAAACGTAGACTCATATTTGGACTGCTCGGTATTTGAACGTGCACCCATAATATATATGTCAGAACTGCAGTAGTGAGATAAGTAAGATGTATGTGGAGAGCAGGAGCAGAATAACCGCTGTACTATGTTGCAACATTGCGCATGTCAAATTACATCGTATAACATTTTGCTACTGATATTTCCGCCTCTAATTTAGACCAGAATTCTCGTGATGTTCTCATATGCGTTTGTTTATAGACACTTTGTTTCTACTGTAGATCAAAATGTTGAAAAACCATCTCTAGAATAAATGACTACATTTGCAACTATAAACATGGAAACCCACCCTCATCATTTAAACGAACAAAAATGTACGTAACATTTCAGGAAGAATACTACCATATGAATAAAGACATACGTTTACTGCTAAAAGAATTTTGCAATAGCTAAATTAAAAAAAATTACATAACAACTGCAGTGCTCGTATATGGAGTATTATGTCGAGGTATTTACCATATCTTCAGAACAAATTTTCTGCTACACAATTGTGATCATGCCATCACTGAAGCATACACAAGCTAAAATGTTCTGCAGTAATAGCGGACTCGAACATTTGTTGCAAAAATTAGATGTCCCTACACATATGAGAAACTTTGCCGATTTTAATACTTTCATCCACAATTTACTTTTCTTCCAAACGGAAAATAGCCTTGAAATCAGCACCCTTCTGTCAGCATGTGTCTGTGTGTGACCGTGCGTATCTTTGTGTGCGTGCCAGTTTGTGGATATATGTGTGTGTTGTGTAGGCTATGTATATACATGTGTGTGTGTTTCTGTGTGTGGGTGGGTGAGTCGGAGGGTGGGTTGGTTTCGGTAGATCCCCTTAAAAATCATGTGAACCTAATTTCATCAAATGTTGTACGAATATAATACTTAGTAACGTGACTTGATGTTTACGTATTTTGTTTTACCGCGTTCATAACTTCACAATATCGGCCATTTAGAAATTTTCGATAACACAGTGTCTTGTAAACTGTTTCTCCTAATTTTATCTAACTTGGTGCGTTTATTGTATTTACAACTTAATGTATTATGTGTTTACAGTAGGTATTTAATTTTTTTAAAGGGTGTCTATTTAAACATGTTTACACTACGCGAGATATCAGACAAGTCAATTTTCAGGTTTTCTCCTAATGCAGTACACTTTTACAGTAGGCCTATTTATTAAGGTCATTTTAAGTTTATGTGTTTCGTTCATGGTGTACTTATATTTATGCAATGACGCCCATTTGAATGTTAACTTAACTAATTAGATGTATAAAGGAGTCAATTTCTCCCTCGACTTATATAGTTGTTCATGTGAAGTGGTTAATTTCAAAATATCGGTCATTTTGTAATGGTTCTTCTTATTTGCTATTCGAAATTATTTGACAAATTTAAACCAAACACTATATTTTGATTGTTCTTTTTGTAACCTTTAATTTTTGCTGGTTTAAGTTGTACATGACCGCAATTTTGAAACTACTGGACCTAGTGTAACTAAATTTAGTATTTTAACAATTCATTATCAAAACTTTGATTTAATTAGCAACGTTTGTTGTTGGTGCAGTCTGTTAAATATTATGTTATATTTTCATATGTATTTGTCCGACTGTAATATTCTGGGTTAATTTGCATCCGTATTGAAGAAAGTAGGCTCATTTGTTATGTTCGTAACATCTTGTTTTATGATTTTATTATACCAAAAATATGTAAGTAGAGACATGAAAATGTCGCGTTATTACTTGATGATGTCACTGATATGCGCATACTCGAGCACACACTGACGTTTCATTACTCGCCAATATTTAGGTTACATATATAACATATTCGCATGCTATTGATCACTATATCGGAGAACTACACATGCTTGACGCAGACTCTTCCCCAATACCTTCCACGACATTGCAGGCCAGTGGAAGACGTCGTACAAGCGAGAAACATCTTGCAGTCTAGTCTGTTGGCAGAAAATAAGCGAAATTGGCAGGTTTGCAAATATCTGTTAATATTTGCCTCATATCGCAGTAATTCTTAAGAAATGTTACGTTGAACATTAAATGATTACCTTTAAAATTGGTCTACTGAGAATTGTTTACTTTTAACTCTGACTCCTCCAATGTAACTATTTTGCTGCAAGCTTGTTAAAAAAAGCATACGCGCGTTATTGTTCCTTCACGTCCGAACACTAATATCTCACAACACGACAACACTAATATCTCACAACACGGCAACACAAATATCTCACAAAAATACAACACTAATGTCTCACAACAAGGCAACACTAATATTTCACAAGGCAACACTAATATCTCACAACAGGGCAACACTTATAACTCACAAAAAGGCAACACTAATATCTCACAACAAGGCAACACTAATATCTCACAAGGGAACGCTAATATATCACAACATGGCCACATTAATGTCTCACAACATGGCAACACTAATATCTCACAACATGGCAACACTAATATCTCACAAGACAACACTAATATCTCACAACACGGCAACACTTATATCTCACAACACGGCAACATTTATATCTCACAACACGACAACACTACTATCTAACAAGACAACACTAATATCTCACAACATGGCAACACTAATATCTCACAAGGCAACACTAATATATCACAAGGCAACAATAATATCTCACAAGGCAACACTAATATCTCACAAGGCAACACTTATATCTCACAAGGCAACACTAATATCTTATAACATGGCAACACTAATGTCTCACAACAAGGCAACACTAATATCTCACAACACAACACTAATATATAACATCAAGTCAACAATAATATCTCACAACATGGCAACACTAATGTCTCACAACACGGCAACACTAATGTATCAAAACATGGCAACACTAATGTCTCACAACACGGCAACAAGTATATTCAGCTAACCTAGTTACCCGGCGTTGCTCGTCTATCATTTTAATAATGTCAAAGTCACGGAATATTCCAAAGAAAGACTGAACTATGGATAGAAACTAGTAAAGTTGTAATATAGCTTATTTGAGAGATCGTAGAGATTAGAAAAATCGTGAATCAAAGATGACATCCTGAAGGACAAGAGCCAGTTTCGGCCTACCAAATAATGTTAGGCTGATATCGAAGTCTACGTCTACTAGAAGTGTTCCATATCTAAATAACGGCGTGTAACAGTATAGAAACAAACACGCGAGCGGACAGATATGTATATATTATACATGATAAATGTTTACTTTTACGGCTGCAGGATGCGTATTCTAGGCATCACTAGCTCTTGATGTTATTTACACGAAGCTGTAAGGCACAGTCAGTTGCACTAAGACATCGATGACAGCTCAGGATGCCCACAATAGAAAAATTGCTGGTGTTATAAATAATTCATTACTGCCTAAGTCGTCAACTAATGAGTTTTTCGTTTAAAATTTTGATTATATATTAAATTTGAAATGCAAATTAGTGTATACTTACGTTAATGATTAATATTAGTGTACGGACCCGCGGCAGCAGAGCAGTCACACCACTCGCCACCCACTAATGCGATCCGGGTTCGACACCCGGCGGTGTTTGTCCACGGGTTTTCGAATATAGGAATCGTGTCTGAAGATGTCGCTGGCCGGCGGAGTTTCTCGGGGATCTCCCGTTTCCTCCATCCTTTCATTCCAACGCCTCTCCATCGTGGGGCCTCATTTCATGTCATCCTTGTGGTACGTAGATGCCTAGGAGAGCCCAGTGATATATATATGCTCTCTGGGAGCGATACCCTGTCCTCTGGTATCCGCCGCATGCGATTTATATTTTATATTAAAATGACAACAGTACATGTCTGCAACATTTGAAAAGAAAAAAACATATTTCGTGTATTGCATAGGCGGGAATCCCAAGTTGGCAACTATGGCTGACAGAGGTAAAGAAATAAAAACGACCAATCCTCGAATAGCTCTGTTTAACATTTATAACACTACCTCCCTCAGTGACTAAACGCCATGTTGTACCCACAAGAATAACAACAATGTATTAGCATTCATAACACTAACCCCCTCAGTGCCTAAAACCGTGTTGTGCCCACAAGAAGAGCAATAATGTAATAGCATTCATAACACTACATCCCTCAGTGCCTAAAGCCATGCTGTGCCTACAAGGATAACAACAACGTAGTAGCATTCATAACACTAACTCCTTCAGTGCCTTAAGCCATGTTGTACCTACAAGAGGATCAACAATGTAATAGCATTCATAACGTTAACTCCCTCAGTGACAAAGCCGTGTTATGCCCACAAGAATAACAACAATGAAATAGCATTCATAACACTACCTCCCTCAGTGACTAAAGCCGTGTTGTGCTCACAAAAATAACAACAATGTAATAGCATTCATAACACCACCTCCCTCAGTGCCTAAAGCCGTCTTGTACCCACAATAAAATTAACAATGTAATAGCTTTCATAATGCTACCTCCCTCAGTGACTAAAGCTGTGTTGTGCCCACAAGATGAACAACAATGTAATATCATTCATACACTACCTCCCTCAGTGCGTTAAGTCGTGTTGTGCCCACAAGAATAATAACAATGTAACAGCATTCGTAACACTATCTACCTTAGTGCCTAAAGCTGTGTTGTGCACACAATAATAACAACAATGTAATAGCACTCAGAACACTACCTCCTTCAGTGCCTAAGTCCGTGTTATGCCCACAAAAATAACAACAATATAGTAGCATACATAACACCAACTCCCTCAGTGCCTAAAGCCGTGTTGTGTCTACAAGAAGAAAAATAATGGAATAGCATTCATAATACTACCCCCCTCAGTCCCTAAAACGGTGTTGTGCCCAGAAAAAGGGCAATAATGTAATAGCACTCGTAACACTACATCCCTCAGTGCCTAAAACCGTGTTTTTCCCTCAAGAATAACAACAATGTAATAGCATAAATAATACTACCTCCCTCATTGCCTAAAGCCGTGTTGTGCCCACAAGAATAACATCAATGTAATAGCATTCCTAACACTACCTCTCTCAGAGTCTATAGCCGTGTTGTGCCCACAAAATTTAAAACAATGTAATAGCATTCATAACATCAACTCCCTCAGTGTCTAAAGCCGTGTTGTGCCCACAAGAAGAAAAATAATGTAATAGAATTCATAACACTACCTACTTCGGTGACTAAAGCTGTGTTGTGCCCACAAGATGAACAACAATGTAATAGCATTTTGAACACTACCTCCCCCAGTGCCTAAATCCTTGTTGTGCCCACAAAAATTAAAACAATGTAATAGCATTCATAACACCAGCTCCCTCAGTGTCTAAAGCCGTGTTGTGCCATAATAAGATAAATAATGTAATAGAATTCATAACACTACCTACTTCAGTGACTAAAGCTGTGTTGTGCTCACAAGATGAACAACAATGTAAAAGCATTTTACACACTTCCTCCCTCAGTGCCTAAAGCCGTGTTGTGTCCACAAGAAAAAAATAATGTAATAGCATTCATAACACTACCTCCCTCAGAAACTACAGCCATGTTGTTTCCACAAGAAGAACCACAAAGTAATAGCATGCATAACACTACCTCGCTCAGTGCCTAAAGCCGTGTTGTGCCCGCAAGAATATCATCAATGTAATAGCATTCATAACACTACCTCCTTCAGAGTCTATAGCTTTGTTGTGTCCACAAGAAGAACAACAATGTAATAGCATTCATAACACTCCTCCCTCAGAGACTATAGCCGTGTTGTGTCCACAAGAATAACAACAATGTAATAGAATTCATAACACTACCTCCATCAGTGCCTAAAGCCATGTTGTGCCTACAAGAAGAACAACAATGTAATAGCATTCAGAACCCTAAATTCCCTTAGTGCCTAAAAGCCATGCTGTGCCCGCAAGAAAAATAACAAAGTAATAGATTAATTCCCAGCATTAGTTTGGTCACATACGTGTGATCCTGTGTCATGCAGAAACAGCTGTGCTGCGCTCGCTGACCTGCAGGAAGAAGTTACTGATATTCTCCAAATAAATATATTTACAAGACTGAGAAGAGGAAGACCAAGGTGATGATCACGGGAAGCAGCCATGATAGAGGCATCGATGAACGCGTCAGAAGACGTCCAGGTGATGACTAAGATATTCTAAAATTTTCTTAACCTATTGCTGGCTTTGACAGTGTCACAAAACATATGAATAATTTAATAAAGTTCTTTCTAAAATCAGATAAGGTTTTTGCTGTCAGGACATGGATAAGAGTACTGACATAGATATTAACTATTCAACTGTTGATGACATCAGTGACGTTTATAAGGCAACCAGTCACACCAATCTGTGTATTTTCGAGGCCTTGAATGGAACGACAAACCCTTCCTCAGGAGAAAAGTACAGCTGACTTATGCCACAGTGAAGAGCCATGTATGGTCTGAAAGATGTAACCAAATTGATGTTATTGTAACGGAGCGACTACCCATGACTAAATGAAATATTATGGACGTACACCATTGCAGTGCTAATGCCTCCTCAGAGAAACAAGAGTGAACCAATAGTAACAAATCTGCCTGGAGACGGGAGCATAGGTCAACTTCATAAACGTAGCTATTATTTCGTATGAGATAAACTCCTGTGTTCTTCAGAGTTGTCATTGTTGTTTCGTCTAGACTTGAGTCTGTGATGTTGCTGTTGTGTCATCATGTTTGTGTGTTACATAATCTTCGTCTTGGTTGTAGTCTGCGCTGTATTCATTCTGGTGTACTGAGTTTTTTCATTTTAGTTTTGAATTTTCTGTGATTTACACAATTCCTCTTGGAGTTTACCGCTTTGGTTTATTTATGTGTGTGTTCATATGGTAGTATTCTTCCTTAAATGTTACGTATTATTATTTTTTTCGTTTCAATGAGTTATCTTGGTGAGGGTGGGTTTTCATTTTTATAGTTATAGATGTGTTTATTTAGTCTAGTGATGGTTTTTCGCCGTTTTGATCGATAGTTTATACAGGATGTCTAGAAGCAAGCGCATAACCACGCGAGTTCTGGGCTAAATTGGAGGCGAATATGTTTGTGGCAAAGTGTCGTACGATGACATTCTTGTTTCACTCTCTCTGTTTCTGAGACGACATAGCACTACAGCGATGTATGTCCGCAATAGTTCACTTAATCATTTACTCCCATAGGAAGAAACTTTCAAAGACATTACAAACTATGGCATATCTCACGAGACACGGTCTGCATTTAAACTCTGCTGGCAAGTGGAAGCTTGCATTGTAAGTTGAGTTCGTGTTGATCATGTTCCTAGCCAAAAATCCAGGTAATTGTAGGAAACCGTACTGTTTTTTAGACTAAAATGATCAATAACTATACATCTAAATTCTAGCAATTCTGATGTCAATGCGATGCCTAATGTTCTTAACCTGAATATATCTGGCAACCAACCAACAAACGTGATCATTCAAAAATTAAACACGTTTCATCAAAATATACTAGGATAAAAACGAATATTGTTTTATTCTATTGGATTTTAGTAAAAGTGAAAAATCCGTGCCGTTATTTGGCGACCAACGACTCTATTGCACTGACGTGCGAGTTTGTATCATTGAACGTTGGCCTTTCTGTGCTAGCAATCACATGTGTGACTATTGAAGTTACAATCACTGTACAGATACTTACTTGCGGTACACCATGACATTGTTGGCCGATGAAAGACGTCATGTGAGCATATATAGCCTTGAAATCTAGACTGGATAACGTGAAACATGCATATTCCCTACAAATAAGTACGGAGCCCTAGCTGTCTTTAGTAGAAGGCCATGGCCTTAGATCTGGCAACCCTACCAGTAAGGGTCATTTTAACACTTCTTCTGTCTCGCCTACGGCAGTGGCTTCCCCTGATTCACCGGTATGTACGACACAATAACGAATCAGGTACAGCCACTGATTGAAAGCTAAAAGAAGTGTTAAAATTACCCTTCTTGGCAGGGTTGCCAGATCTAAGAATGTGTTCTTCAACTAAAGACGGCTATGACATAGCCCAACATTTCGCAAATTAATTTCAACATAAGCTATATTTCGGAAATGTTAGGCGTTAAGTTGCTTGTTCACACCGCTCACAGTCTGTCAGACACGCCATGTCGGAATATTGGCCAATAACGAAGTTGTAAAGAAGCAAGAACCCAGTTGCGTGCCTTTGCTCTGGTCAAGAGTGAAAATGTGTCAACAGCCAATGAAGGAATTGATAATGTTTGAGTTTACATAAGAGTGTCAAGTCCAGCATCGAATTTTCCTGTCCCATAAAATATGTCGAGGGAATTCTGTTCACCGAAACTGCCCACACTTCCTTCTTCCCCCTCCTAGAAAACAGAATAAAAGAGAGGTATTTGGTTCACTTTAAAAAACTTCCAAAACAGCGATGAAGGATTCCTTCACATACATATTAGGGTGAACCTACTTCAGCAATAGAAACATGTTAAACATTTAACTGTAATCTTATATTTGATACAGTTTTAAATTATTACAAGAAACTACACTTGCCTGCTCTGTGTTTTTAACCTAGTTAAGTCTGTGTACTGAGCCTTCCCAGTATTGTGAGGCCCCCAAGTTGTTTATCACGATATTCAATCATATCACGTTGTGTAGTCAGTTTACCTATAGAAAATTTCTCATACTTCAGCGTTAAAAAATGCATACTTGAGCGTTATTGTCGTGTAAGTTCAGTTATATAAGTACAGACCCAGTAATATCGTGGGTTCGGTGACACGTCTTTTGGATTTGACCTCGTCTCCACAGCATGTGGTTAGTTGTACATCTGACATAGTTGCACAGGAGACCGTGAAATTGTTAATGCAGGTCTGTCATTGGTTCAATGAGACGAGTTTATGAAGAAAGACACTACCTTGTAAGTCACCACCATTTACACGAGTGCAAAACGTAAAATATTTTCTTTTCAAATGAACTCACAACATTTCCAGGTGTGTGTGCGTGTGTATAGGTGAAGTGAAGAAAGATTGGTCAGCGCTCAACGTCTAGGGGCTGATTGCACAGTCATATTGGGTACAATTTAGGGCTTCTTTGAGTAAAATGTGAGACATTTTCATCGCAGAGACGAAAAGTGAGTGAAATCTAAGGAAAAGCTGAGGAATTCTTAAGATGTCGTCAATCATCCTTAAGATTTTCTCAAGCTGCAAATAAATCATGGCGGCCGTCAATAGAGGTTAGAATGCCACATGAAGGAAAATTATATTCTTATTTTAAACGTATTGGTAAAATTTTAGAAGAGGAACATAACCATTATGTAAAGGAAAGACCGCATTGGTATCTACGACATAATTTTTATTCGTTGAAAATTTCTACACGAAAGCGATGTCATGTTTTTCATGCCACATTCGTTTTCAAACAGAATGGTTACGATACCATTTTATAAACAAAATCAACGCTGAATTTTTATCATTTTTATTTTGCATTTAATTCAACTTTACATATGCGAAACACTAAATATAAATTATCAAATCGCTGTCATGTACGGTTTGAGCATTGCAAATGGTAAACTATATAAATTTTAGCTACATTCGTAAGTCAGCTCATGAAGAGAAATAATTTTTCTCGCGAATATTGTGGTAATACTTCACCTCAAATGTGATATCTCAATTTCCTGACTGTGCAATGCAAACGAAAAATCCTCAGATATTAGACCTGCTTAAGTTCTCCGTAGTTTCCTCTTCACCTCAAAAATTTCTTCACATGACTCTGCAATCGACCCTAGGCTTTTAGCGCTGGTGAGGTGTGGCATGACGTATGGAGCGGCGTCGGAATGAAGTGGCGCGGAAAACGGGAGCTCCCCAAGAAAACCCGCCGACCAACAGCGTGGTTCAGCACGATTTCCACATGCAAATATCCGGGGACTGACCCGCCCGGAACCGAACCCGGATCGCCTTGCACCTGTGTAGATGTGGGTGAAATATCAGTATAGTATACTTCCATAGGGACATTGCCAAATGCGTGTGCTAAATAATTTTGTTATATACTTTTACCGAGGACCTATCATATCTGTGCTAAATAATATTATAATATACTCTCTTAGCGTCTCTGCCAAAGGTATGAACTAACTATATTTCATTATAGGCCTACTCTATTAGGGACACTAATATAGATGTGGGCTAAACAGTATTATAATATACTCTCTCAGGGCAACTACCATATATGTGAGGTAAACATAATGGTTAAATACACACTCAGGGCCATTAATAGATATGTGGGCTAATTATTATTGCAATATACCCTCTGAAAGACACTGCCATAGATGTGGGTTAAACAGTATCGTAATACACTCTCTCAGGGGCACTGCTATAGATGTGAGTTAAACATAATTATAGCAAACACACTCAGGGACACTAATATAGATGTGGGCTAAACAGTATTATAATATACATTCTTAGTGGCACTACTGTATATGTGAGGTAAACATAATAATGATATACACACTCAGGGGCACTAATATAGATGTGGGCTGGTCATTGTTGCAACATACCCTCTGAAAGGCACTACCACAGATGTGGGCTGAACAGTATTATAATATACTCTCTAAGGACACTACTTTAGATGTGCGGTAAACATTATTATAGCATACACTCTCAGGAGCACTTATATAGATGTGGCCTGGTTATTATTACAATAAATTCTCTTAGGGGCACTACTATAAACATCGGCTGACATAATTGTAGCATACTCTCTAAAGAGAAAATTATCACAGACTTTATCATGGCCACTACTAAAGATGTGTGCTAAACAATAATCAAATTTATACTCTCAAGGACACTGCCGTCGATCTAGGCTGGACAATAATTTGAGATCTCTTGGGATCCCTTAATATGAGGGCTTCAAGTTATTACAATATGCTCTTTCAAGTGCACTGCTATATGTGTGGGAGGAAACAACATAATATACTAACTCAGGAACTCTGCCCAATCACTGAAGGCACGAAGCTTACATAGGAAATAATTTGTACATAATAAATTGTTTCTCGTTGGAACAAATTAAAAAAATAATTCAAAGGAAACGTTATCTACAAATAAAGTGTGGCAGAATACTGTCACACGATAAATTTGTCAATATTTGTTATAAGATTTACTACACAAAATAAAGTTTTTAAACTCTTATTGCCCAATATTTTGAGACAATATATTTTTATGAAATCTTTCTATCGCATTATTTGTTAAGATATTTCATATTGCACATTTTTTGTTCGAAAGAGTAATCTGTAAAATCGGTCATCTGAGTATTTTTTTATTTTGCAATGATATACAATCAAACTCCGTGTCTGTCAGCTGACTTAACAGAGAAGGCAAACAATGCTCACAGTTTTAGCACAAAATATGTTGGTGATTTCCAGTGTGTCTGGTCGTAGATATGAAGTGTTGCGACGAAGACTCTGAGAAGAGAAGATACATGAGACATAGCCACAGTGGTGTTGTGTGGTAGATGGGTGGATGAGATGGGGGTGGGGGTAGTCAGCCACGTCGGCAGGCTCATTGTTCTCACTTTATCTCGGCGTCTCCTGCCATCGGGCGAAGGGTTAAAAAAATTATGGGGTGTGTACAGAGACAGGTCAAAGTGTACATCCACACAAAATGCCCCCTCCCCCTCTAGGATCGCCGCCCCGCGTGGGTGTCGTGGCACTTACGGCGTTTAATAACAGGCTTTTCGCTTTAATCCAGGCGCTGGAAACACAACACCGCGGCGCAAGAGTGACTCAAGTCGCGCCCGCCGCCTGCCTCAGAGCGTCATGTCACCCAGAAGCGCAACATTTGTCCACAATCCAATAAAATTTAATAACGATGTTGTCCGTGTTTGACGTCTGTTTTGAATGCTGCACAGTTATTCGTGTGCACCACACGTTTTTTTTTAAATCCTACAGTTAACAAAATATTCCGCTTTAAAATTTACCATGACAATAACTGAAATAGACCTAATACAAATACATGTGCGAAATTTCTACAGGTGTTATTGTTGGCTATGTGTGCCTAAAGTAACTGTGTTTGTACATGTAAATTGTAAACGCAGAAATATACAGTTCATATTGTTGTAGGGGCAGTGTAAACATACAACATTCCACGTACAATGTTACAATAGCATGTTTAGCGTAACTAGTACCCAAAAAAATTTCGTTCGAAACCAACGAAACATTTTAGCTCAATAGACTATTTTGTAAAATATAATTTAAAATTTCATACAGAATAAACTACTGGGAAAGTACTTTTATTTCTTTACTAGGCTTTGCAAGGATTAAGATAACATTAACACGGGTGAATTTCCGTATGAGAATAGATAATGTTTTAAGTCTACTGCGACACCACACGTATGTTATTTGAGATGTAGAACCCGGAGACGATATAGTTACTTATCACCCACTCACTGACCATGAGGCAGAACTGCAGATGTGGACATAAACCATAAAAATAAAATGTAACAAAATTATTTCCATCAAATATCACTGGCTCTTCAAATCACTTAAATGTGTTTCTGAAATATTTTCTTTCGTCACGTTTTTGTCAATATTGAGAAATACTTCGACAATACGAATGAAACAGTTCCGTCTCTAATAGCAAAGAACTGAATAATAAATAAGTGGTGTATTGTTTGAGTAAAGCCAGAATATAGTAAAAATCAGTTTAACAATCTGTGTCGATGTGCTCAGTACCAAACACGTAGCGTACTGTAAGGAAAATTACAGTAGTTGCTGTACACAATGACGGCGCAGTGTCTGATACAGTTGAGAGTTTACCGAGGAAGCAAAGCTGACTGTAATTAACTCCGAGCACCATGAGACATTCCGCTTGTTTCTACACGTAAACTCGGCAGTTATTGATATATTACCAGGAACAGGAAGTTCTCGCGAAAATATTTTTGCTTCACTTTGTTACAGTGTCTTACGTACACACCTGCAGCTCTGTTTCGTGGTCAGTGATTGGCTGTTTTAACTCTTACTTTGAGACCACTGAATCCCTTCTGAGACCCAACAGCAGTAACACTGGACTTCAAACCGCTCCCCTAGTCGTTTCATTATATCCCTAAACTAACCTTTAACCTAGGGAGTGTAGGATGAAATATTTTCTTTTCTTGACCTTTCTGGTATGTGTATGAAACCAAATGTCATAGTTGAAAGATCAAAAGTTACATTAAATATAATTTATTAATTTCTTTTATGAATAATGTAAACATGCTATACGAACCCTTCAAATTTGTTTACAGAAAACTATATCAAAATTATATAATTCAAATATATCAAAACTATATGATTCAAATATTTCAAAAACTGTAAGATTAAAATGTACATCAAAACTTTATGATGCTGATATATCAAACCTTTTTGATATAGATATTTCATCTTTAATAATTTCAGGTACAAGTAAACAGGACTAGAAAACCACACATGACTAGAAAACTGGCGTTACAAAGTATAGAAAAGCACACGATAATTTAATTTATCTCAAATACAATTTTTCTGAGACTATTGTCTTGCCTACTTTGCCCACCTTTTGGCAACTTCCACAAAGACATACCCTTAAGAATTTCAATATTAGCGAGGTTAAATCTATTAATAATTAAATTAGAAGCTCACCACGCACTAATCTGCATTACATAAAAATGGCAAACAATTTTCAACTCTAATTTTAGAAATATATTTTAACGACAGCAGGTAACCTAACCGTCATGAGAAAAAATATAATAATAATAATATAGAAATTTAACAGCTCACTTTTAGAAGCTTACGAAACATTTGACAATATTATGATCGTCATGACAAAATTACGACAAAACTTTCAATATTCACATTCCTTACAACCATGATAAACTTAACCTCCTCTAGCCATACACATGGCATAAAACAAGGAAGGTTTAAATACAATTATTTATAAAAATACGGAAATTTTAACATAGTATGTGACCTACAGCACCTAACCTCCTGGTCATAACATTGCAATAACAATACTTGTCTTAAACACACAGCATCATTAAGCTTCTACAACATTATGTAGGAAAACTATCAAATTCCCTCCTCTGCTGATCGCCATTTCGCCTTACTGCCGACGTTACAGTTCAAACCAACAGCACATTGTCTCTATTTGCCTCGAGCTGGGAACACTGAAGCATGTCTCTGAATAGTGAAGGTACATCATTATTAAACTTAACGTAAATATTTCAACGTCTATTCACAACTATGTCATGGGAATCCATGCCATCGCACACAAATACCAGGTAAGCGTCCAATAAACTATATTTATGTGCTAGGCGAAAATATGTCCATGTTGATATCCACACGGGAAAATAATACGTCGTAAACAGGAACGTTAGCTTCATTCCGATGTCAAGTAGACACCGACTCATTCGCTCCTCCTGAAGAGACACTAAGTGTGTGGAATGTCCATAAGATCCTTAAGTAATACAGATAGAAGGCGAGAGCAGAAGTGGACAGTCTCTTCCATCGTCTTCTTCGGCGTAAGATCGCCAGATGGTAACAGGAGTTCATCAGAATTGTTATTTTCAACACCTTCAGATCCCAATCTCAGCAGCAACAATCTCAGCATCACATTCAATTGAGGAGAGGTTCATGAATTAGAACAAAAATATATTTAATTACTGAGCTGATATAATGCTTACCCTTCCCCTACGAATCAAAAACATATCCTGTGAGCTTCTAATTATACACAAACACATCACAAGCACTTAAAACATAAGTACGTTTATTTTACATCGGCAAACCCGATGGAGATCAGATTTGGGGGATTGGGAAAATATGCTTTGAAACAATCAATATAAACTTTAAATCTTTTGTTGGGAGCATCTGGATCCTGAAGCAACAATGTAACAGGAATCAATAACTTAACAACAGAATAAGGCTCAAGCCAACTGGGAGCCGATTTAGCATTAAAATAATCCACCTTTGAACTAAGAAAATGGGATCTCACAAGAACAAGGTCGCCCACCACAAACTTAACTGGGTTCCTATCCTTATTAAACTTTTCACCTGCTTTCACATTATAACTTTGCAAATTATCTACTATAGTTTCCCATTTTCGCTCCAATTCTTTTGGCTCCAGCGGCTCCCAATCAAAAGTTTGTACCATTCATCTATTTATAAAAGGGTGAAGCATATGTCTCCCATAAAAGAGCTCTGCTGCACAATATTTTGTAGAACTATTTGGTACATTATTAAATGATAGTCCTAAATAAGGAACAATTTCATCCCACTAGCCTTGGGCTTTGTTTCGAAAAGTCCTTATTGCTACCTGTAAATTATTATTATAACGTTCAACCATATTTGCTTGGGGGTGATAGGTGGAAGTCTGATCTAGCTTTATCCCCTAAGAATAGGCCATATCTTTCATCTCAGTTGATAAAAAATAAGTTGCGTTATCGTTTACCATTGATAATGGTGTGCCAAACATAGGAAACAATATCTGTCCCAATAACTTATAAATCTACTTGGATTTAGTAGTATGCAAAGGATGAAAAAGAACAAATTTAGTAAATCCGTCTAAGATTACTAACATTAAACATTTCCTAAGCTACTGCGAGGAAGAGGATCTACATCATCAATGCACAAACTCTCCCAAGGAAATCTAGTAGGATGCATAGAATAAAACTCTTTTTTTATTTCTAGACTTAGAAAACTGACACGGGCCACAATTCTTTACCAGCTATTTTACTTCCTCAACAACTCCAGGCCAGGTAAAAAATTTCTGGAAACGTGAAACAGTTTTATCTCGTCCCAAGTGTGCCCCAAAATAGGAACTGTGATAAAAATCATAAATCATTTGCCTTAAATCAGTTGGTACAAAAACTCGAAATTTCCCTTTTCGGGTCCGAACTCCTATCAAGCACTTGTATCCAACAAAATTAGTATCCCCTTTTTCATTACCTTCCAAAATTTGCTTACATTCTTCATCGGTCTCTTGATATTCATGAAAATTTTTAAATAAAAGAGGAAACACTCTCATCAAATTACACTTCATTTTAGGAGAAGAAACTCTATATGGCACTGAACTAATTGGCTCATGATTTCTTAGTTTCAAACAATGGGTTTTTAGTAAAATTTCCCATCTTAGGAGTGATTACATGGGAACATTTCTCCCTTAAATCATGAAGCTGAGTTTCCTGTTCATCACTAAATTTACTATGACATAAATGACGCTCGGCATAGTCTTTATGGCTTAATGCAATCTTTACTACTGGCAGAAATCTAAACCATAATAATCTATAACGATGGTTTATAACAGCCCGACTGAAATTTAGAAAATCTATCTGATTGGATGTTTTAAATCTCACTTGTCTCTATGTTATACTGGAATATCACAGATGTACTGTGTTACAATAGTCTTGTTCTGACTGGATGTTTTAACTCTCACCTGTCTCGATGTTATACTGGCTTATCACAGATGTATTGTGTTACAATAGTCTTGTTCTGACTGGATGTTTTAACTCTCACTTGTATCTGGGTTATACTGGCTTATCACAGATGTATGTGTCACAGTAGTCTTGTACTGACAGGATATTTTAAATCTCACTTGTATCTGTGTTATACAGGCTTATCACAGATGTATTGTGTTACAATAGTCTTGTTCTGACTGGATGTTTTAACTCTCACCTGTCTCTATGTTATACTGGCTTATCACATATGTATTGTGTTACAATAGTCTTGTTCTGACTGGATGTATTAACTCTCACTTGTATCTGGGTTATACTGGCTTATCACAGATGTATGTGTCACAATAGTCTTGTACTGACAGGATGTTTTAAATCTCACTTGTATCTGTGTTATACTGGCTTATCACAGATGTATTGTGTTACAATAGTCTTGTTCTGACTGGATGTTTTAACTCTCACCGGCCTCTATGTTATACTGGCTTATCACACATGTATTGTGTCGCATTAGACTTGTTCTGACAGGATGTTTTATTTGTCACTTGTATCTGGGTTATACTGGCTTTTCACATATTTATTGTGTCGCATTAGTCTTGTTCTGACTGGATATTTTAAATCTCACTTGTATCTGTGTTATACTGGCTTATCACAGGTGTATTGTGTCGCATTATTCTTGTTCTGACAGGATGTTTTAACTCGCACTTGTCTCTGTGTTATATTAGCTTATCACAGATGTATTGTATCGCATTAGTCTTGTTCTGACAGGATGTTTTAACTGTCACTTGTATCTGGGTTATACTGGCTTATAACAGATGTATTGTGTCACAATAGTTTTGTTCTGACTGGATGTTTTAACTCTCACTTGTATCTGGGTTATACTGGAATACCACAGATGTATTGTGTCACAATAGTTTTGTTCTGACTGGATGTTTTAAACTCTCGCTTGTCTCTATGTTATACTGGCTTATCACAGATGTATTGTGTCACAATAGTATTGTACTTACAGGATGTTTTAAATCTCACTTGTATCTGTGTTGTACTGGCTTATCACAGATGTAGTGTGTTACAATAGTATTGTTCTTACTAGATATTTTAACTCTCACTTGTATCTGGGTAATACTGGCTTATCACATATGTATGTGTCACAATAGTCTTGTACTGACAGGATGTTTTAAATCTTACTTGTATCTGTGTTATACTGTCTTATCACACATGTATTGTATCAAAATAGTCTTGTTCTGACTGGATGTTTTAACTCTCGCTTGTCTCTGTGTTATACTGGTTTATCACAGATGTATTTTGTCGCATTATTCTTGTTCTGACTGGATGTTTTTAATCTCGCTTGTATCTGTAATATATTAGCTTATCGTAGATGTATTGTGTCACAATAGTCTTGTTCTGACTGGATGTTTTAACTCTCACTTGTATCTGGGTTATACTGGAATATCACAGATGTATTGTGTCACAATAGTCTTGTTCTGACTGGATGTTTTAACTCTCGCTTGTATCTGTGTTATACTGGCTAATCACTGAAGTATTGTGTCACAATAGTCTTGTTTTGACTGGCTAGGGTTGCGGTGTTTGATTCCTGGATGGGGGAGGATCGACCCCTTGATTTTCTCACGTAGAAATCGTGCAGGTTTATTCCGCTGGTTGACGGTTTTCTAGGTGACCTACGGTTTCTCCCGCCCTTTCTTTCCGGCGCTGCTTCATACTCACATCATGACACCCCTCACCAGCGCTGAAGACCTAGATGTGAGCGGTGACCAAAGTATCTTCTGTTACTCTCATCTGCACACTCAAATAAGAGACGTGCATGAATAAGGAAACACTGTCAATACCATGAAGCAGAGTTGCTGTTTATGGCTGTAAGACACTGAAACTAAAACTAGAGACAAGCGTTGGTTTGTTAAGTATAAGACAGTGTGTGCTATGTGACTTGCATACTGTAATGTTTGCTCCATACCAACTAAGCGGCGCCAAGAAAATAATGCTACCAGTGACTGTGGTAAAAAGTCGATAAGTAACTGCAACTATTCTAGGAATCTGCTTGGTTCCATAGAACAACAGTGTCTGCTTTAGTATTGTTATGACGAGGAACCGTTCAAGACTAGTTGGTTGGCTAGTGATTAATGAGGAATTCAGGACAAAGAAATGCAGACACAAAGTGTAGTGAGGATATATAACAATATAACTGTGTTCAGTCAGCCAGCACAGGTATAGCTTGTTCAAGATAAAGTTAGCACTATAAAATTAGCCTTGGAAAAATATATCTAGCCGTTAGTACAAATATTAAGCATATTTTGACACGTGATGTAGCCTGGCTTATTTATTTAACTCGGGAGTCAGGACAACTGTGAGTGTGTCACAAAACTCAGGTTAGATACATCTATGTTGTCTTGCGGCCATCTAATCTAAGCACAACAATGTTCTTGCTAAGCCTACGTGTGCAATGCTCTCAAGTGTTTACAGTTGCTCAACGTCAGACTCGCTCGTACCTAATTAATAAGTCGTAACGAGTAAGACAATGACAACATTTAAATGATATAAAGTCAGAAATATCAAACCAAACATATACTACGACCAGTATGAAGAGTTTTTAATTTTTTGTAAATTGGAGAACTTTTTAAATTAATTAAATGGCAATTGTGTAAAGATGGTTAGAGAAGAACCATCATAAGAATAAATACACATTATGTGAACATTTGTTACAGTTATCTGATGCACTAAATAGAAGACTTTAAATTATTTTAGAGTTATGGTTTTCTAACATTATACACATTACAGGGGCGTCATTTCAGGCTTTCCTTAAGGGGAAGCAAGGATTTTTTCGGCGACTATTACCTTGTTTATCTTTTTTATTAATTATGCATGTATAAATTGGCATCTTTTTAATCAAACTTCAGTTTTATGAGCTTAAGTTCGCATTATTTAAGTAACAAATACAAAAAATATATTTTATGCACTGAAATTCTAAATCCAATGGGGCATGTCCCCCTGGCCCCTCTAAATGACGCCCCTGACACATTAAATACATAAAACATTTAATTAAGTTTACCTGATTACAGTTCCTTATAAGAAATGCACACACTGAAATTTGCTGCTTGGGTAGACGTTGCAAAATTGTACGCGTACACATGAATGAACTCACATAAACTTTGCAACTTGTGCAGAAAACAATTAAATGTTGTATTAAATTTCAAAATGATTCGGTTCTATAATTGGTATGTATGGAAACTTCTGAGAAGCCTTTGGCCTGTATTGTATTATATTTTTTTAAACGTCTTGAAAATACAGGACGATTGCTTACATTTACAATCAGGCGAATCGCCGACAGAAAGGCAACATTAAATTTGAACGCATTGCACAAAGAGGCGATTAGGCAAGTGACGAGTGAGCCGAATTCGGCTTAAACGTCCTCGCATTTCGAGGCAAAAAACCGTAAAGTCTAATATTATAATAATAAAATTAATATTTATAGAATATTTGTTTCTTTCAAATTCAGTTACACACACTCTTCTGTACAGATTAGCTGCCAATGAACGGCGTTTAGAAATATCTTCTAGAATTCTTGTTTTACTGGTACATTGTTGACCTTGGTGGCAAATGAAGCCAAATTACGTAACACAGTCTCTGTAACGTGAATGTGCTGTATTAAGTATAGTTATTGAAACTTAAAAACGTTTCGTGGCAATGTGTACTAGAAATGGACGCAAACGATATTATTTTACCCTGAAGATATAACAGGCACTGTGTTTAGTTGGATATGAATAACCTATAACGTGGGGGCAACCAATGTGTTGTTGAATCTGCACAAAATGGCATTGCACTGCATTGCATTAAGTGTGCGAAGTCCTTTGAATTTTCCTAAGAAGATCCAAGCTGTGCTAGAAATATTTCCTTAAGTTGACGTACGCATAACAGAAACACATTCTCTGGAAATGTGCTTAATTTTTGTATGCCGATTCTGCAAAAGACACCGTTTATAGCCTCCTCATTACAACACTGAATAACAGACAGTATATTGTCTGCGTGCTATATCCAAGTACCTGGCGTGCAAGCATTGTTCGTCCTAAACGTCACACGATACAATTACACAGCAGCAAACACTTCCTGGCATACCACGTTTCTACTGTATGTGCGTCGACATGCTATCTGCCTCGTTGTAGAATTTATACGTATCAGTATGAACGAGAAATGCATACCCACAAGGGACTCGCAGCTGGTACACGGACAGTAATTACGTGTTCACTGCTCTGGATAAGCTTCCCGTACTGTTTTTACTGTTATTTACCCTCCAAGTACTTTGCACACAACTAAGGTCCGGTTTCACCAACTAAGTTTAAACGATTTAATCTAGATTAATCGGCACTTAATCTCGATTATACGTGTTTTGGATTTCACCAAGCAGTTAAACTCGATTTTCTCGTCTTAAGCGAGATTAAATTTTAACTGCTCGATTTTGGCCGGGTAACGTCACTAATCTCGCTTAAGTTCATAGTAAAATGGCGCGAGCACTGTATGATTTGGTATTTGAAGACAATACAGACGACGAAGACTTTATTTTGTGTATCTCTCTCGTCGGATTCGAGAAAGAAATCATTATTTTGATGAGTATGACTATCCAGACTTGTAAATACATTTCCGCTTGTCAAAACAATCGGTCCATTTCACTTTTATTGATACATGCGCCGACAGTTACTGCACTTCAATTTTTTTTTGTAAAATATGACACGGCACGTTTTTGTACGTAGTTGTATAAACTTTTGTAAATGATGAAAAATTTTCCTTCTAAAATTCTTAGTTTATAATGTTAAAAGGATTTTGATTGCAGTTAGAAACACAGAAGTCACAGTGGTCTAGAGGTGCCGAACCCCCGTGGCTCAGTTGGTTGAGCGGCCGACTTTTGTTCGATTCGACTGGGTTCGATTCCCAGGTCAGGCTGGGTGTTAATTTGTGTTTGTCCATTGGGTCTCAAACCTTGTCGCCATACAATTTTGTCTCACGAAACTTGCTGGGGTCACTTGAAATATGTCAAACCTAACGGGGGGAATGGTTGGTGCAGTGTTGATGCGCCGCTGCACCAAACATTATTAAAAAAAAAAACAGAGGTAAGATGCGTAGGTTCTACGAGCGGGGAGGGTGGTTCGACGCTTACCGCCTCCATTATGATTTTTTTTTTTCAAAATAATTTCATGTAAACGTAATTTATTCAAAAGATATTTGATAAATAATTTCTGTGTTATTAATGAATTACAGTAAGCATTTAATTTTTTTTCCTTATTAAGAGTACAACTACAAGGCTATTTATTCCTTGTAATTTTACAAACATATACTTTGGATTTTATTACAATGACAACCTTTGTAGTTTCACAAGGAATTTCTTTGCATCTGGGTTTCCAAAGATTTTCTTTGTAAAAGTACAAAACATTTTTTACAGTGTAAGAGGTTCTGTTTAACGTCTTGTACTTTTAGGTTAGCAAAAAATATACGGACGAGAAAATAATTAAACAATTGTGTGTAGATAAACATTTGCATTTACAGCAATAAAATAATGTAAATTATATTTGCTGGATTATCTTCCCCTGGTCTTTTTTTCTGGCTTTGTTCCAAAGTTACCCAGGGGTACGTAGCCCCCTAGCTGTACCCCCCCCCCTAGATAGTATAATGCAAACACTCCCTCCTTCCCCTCAAGAACGTTTTAACAAAGTTTCCAAATGAAATAATTCACAAACACACATTCGGCAATTTCCGACAAGTGTTCGGATATTTCCGACACAGTTAAGGCAACTCAGCTCACACAACGCATCGTGCAGCCAAGTTTAACTAATCTTTAGTAACTTAAACTCGCTGTGTTGTTGGTGGAACGCACCTCTATTTAAAACTCAGATTTAGCTCTTCATCGAGTTTTGTTAAACTCGCTTTGTGGCAAAGTTGAACTTCGTTGGTGCAACTGGCCTTAAGCCTGCCGTAGCTGTTGTTTGTGAAACAGTTGATAACACTTGCGACACTCACCCCGCTTCCCCGCGCACACACTTGCACACACGTCTACCAGTTAAAACTACTTCCCACTCGCTCTTCCTAGTAAAGTTACCAAACTAGACATCAGTAACCATCTGATATGTAAAGACCGGATAGTTCGCGAATTCACTGATCCTCCAAGAATATCTGAGTACTCAAGCAGACAGCAACAGCTCATTGGCTGACACAGTGATACACTGTTAAAAATTTCAAATTTACGGGCAATTTTACGGAAACGTCTGTTTAATTAACGGAAACGTTATTTTGTAACACAGTTATACGTAATTATGTTTCATTAATTAAACACATGAAAAACTACGAGAAGGATCTAAATAAATAACCAAATGCATTATTGTGCCTGCATCCTAAAGAAGTCACACAAATATGCGAGCTTCCATAAGTGGAGCTAGTTGCCTTCCGTAAATTAACGGACACTTCTGGAGAATTTTTTACCAGCACTTCTCCGTAAAACAAAGAAAATTATTTTTAACAGCGCCACCAAATGTTTGTGAGAGTTTTTAGCAACTGTCGTTTAGTACTCCTTAATAACATACCAAAAATTCCACCAGCATCCAGTAACATTTGAAATTGTCTCATGTACACCGTTATAAATTTTAACGGAAATGTACTGTTAATATACGGAAATAGTGTCCGTAAAAGTAAAATACGGAAATGTCTGTAGAAAATATACAGTACGGAATCATACGCAATATGTCCGTAAGTCTACTGCGGACACTAGCTCGAAAAAATCGAAAATTTATTAGTTTCACAGGTGTAAATGTTACTGTTATATTTTAATAACATCACCGGTAAATCTGCAAATCTGTATAAATTCAATTGTATCATTATAGACATGTAAGTATGGCTTAGTTCCGTGTGACGAAACTGTTTTACGGAAACTTCTGCTGGATTAAGAACTAAGTTTCCGTGAATTCACGGAGGTATCTGGAGAAATTTTTACCGGAAAGTCCGTAAATCGACGGAGGAAATTTTTTACAGTGTACAACGTGATTAAGTCTGCATTAAGTTGCTTGTTTGTGACTGGTTCAGAGGCATCCAGGTCGTGAGGCTGACGTATACTTGCTTTTTTGTGACCGGCTCAGAGGACTCCAGGTAGTGAGGCTGACTTATAGTTGCTTCTTTGTGACTGGCTCAGAGGCATCCAGGTCGTGAGGCTGACGTATACTTGCTTTCTTTGTGACTGGCTCAGAGGCCTACAGGCAGCGAGGTTGACTTATAGTTGCTTGTTTGTGACTGGCTCAGAGGCCTCCAGGTTGTGAGGCTGACGTATACTTGCTTTCTTTGTGACTGGCTCAGAGGCCTACAGGCAGCGAGGTTGACTTATAGTTGCTTGTTTGTGACTGGCCTAGAGGCCTCCAGGTAGTGATGCTGACTTATAGTTGCTTCTTTGTGACTGGCTCAGAGTACTCCGGGTAGCGAGGCTGACTTATAGTTGCTTCTTTGTGACTGGCTCAGAGTACTCCGGGTAGCGAGGCTGACTTATAGTTGCTTCTTTGTGACTGGCTCAGAGG
>PNEQ01130459.1:49886-63918 GCA_003012365.1 Medauroidea extradentata | reverse complement strand
TGTGAGGCCGACGTATACTTGCTTTCTTTGTGACTGGCTCATAGGCCTCCAGGTTGTGAGGCTGACGTACAGTTGCTTCTTTGTGACTGGCTCAGAGTACTCCGGGTAGCGAGTCTGACTTATAGTTGCTTCTTTGTGACTGGCTCAGAGTACTCCGGGTAGCGAGTCTGACTTATAGTTGCTTCTTTGTGACTGGCTCAGAGGTCTCCAAGTTGTGAGGCCGACGTATACTTGCTTTCTTTGTGACTGGCTCAGAGGCCTACAGGTAGCGAGGTTGACTTATAGTTGCTTGTTTGTGACTGGCCTAGAGGCCTCCAGGTAGTGATGCTGACTTAAAATTGCTTGAATTCTAGCTATTTTTTTCAATTAAACACAAAAATATTTCAGATCTCTAGTGGTTAGTGCCATGAATTTTACGTGAGAATAATTTCGCCCCAGTTTGTTTTAGAACCTTACGTACACATCTGCAGTTCTGCTTCATGGTTTCTGGCAGCGTGTCTTTTGAAGTGACGTCTGTCATTTAACTGTGCCAATCTCAATAAGGATACTGCAACACCACACGTCTGTTATTTGGGTAAAGAGCCTCAACACACATGAGAGTTAAAACATCCAATCACTGACCATGAAGCAGAACTATAGGTGTGCAAGCATGGCACTGAAAATAACTGTGGCAAAATTATACTCGCGAAAAGTTTATGGCCTACGTATGGTATGCTAAGGTTCACTCCACAGCAAGACTCATGCTACAAGTAATCTACCATCATTGTTACAGAAATAATCCAAAGCGTCTCGCGTAGCAGCTGGTATAAATATCCTTATAACTGCGTTTGTAATGACAGGCATGGCTGCTAGTATTGACGTGCGTGGAAGTTAATATTTGGCGGTGCAGGTATGCCAAGTGGCTGATATGCCGATCATTTATTTACATCGAGGGGTCCGCGAGTCCTTTCCAGAAAAGAATTTCGATTTAAAAGTGCCAAAAGGTGGGAATGGGCTATTTAAGAGTGTTTCATACATGAACTTCGAATGTACAGCTTGTAGCAATATTAATATTGTATTAGATCATATTTTATAATAATATTTCTGAGGAGACAATTCCCCAGTAAATAACTTTGAGGGGACCGTACACCTCCCCCCACCCTCAGTTGTAGTGTGAGGTCCAGAGAAGAGAGACTGGAGTGTGGAGCGGGGCAGTTGGACATAGCACGTTGTTACATACGAACACGACTGGTGGGTCTTGCGAGAGGCCCCCCCTCCTCCTCCTGCTAGATGCAAGCTAGACCGCGCATTGTGAGCCAGGTCAAATGGGGCCCACCACTTACCTTCACCATGATCATGCAACAACTCACATATTTATTAGCGGAGGGGACCTCGTAATTTTCGTGTCACGGCTCGCATGATCTATATGCCTGAATCGTCCCCTCCTCTACCTGGCTGGACAGTCGCGGCCCCAGAGTTCACAGTTCTATTTATATTCGATGTCGCCCTCAGTGGCCACGTGGGAGACCTTGCTGGTTCGCGGCGCACGTTGCCAATCTAACCAAATATTATTTCAAGCAAAGCTAACGTTGTACTTTTAGCTATCGCGAAGAACGACAATTATTCTATTTGCTTTTATCTTTTGCATCGGGAAAGCTTGCGAACACATAGCGAGAACAAATGCGTCGCTGTCCCTCGATATACTTGTCAGAAACTAAGCGCTCGGTATAACTAACTCGCAGAAACGCAGTGTCACGATGAATTTCTTCGTAACAAACCTGTTAAGAATTATTTTCAAATACAAACAAGCCTGCGTAAAATGTCATAAGAATTATGGCAATAGAAGATTTTTAAAAATATTCATTAGCGCACATAACGTTTCGTAGAATTTAAATATTATGTTATATTTTAGTTAAAGTACTCTGAATTTAAAAAAAAATGTGAAGTGACTAATATTTCTATCAGTTATTATTACCAGGTAGCTAATATTTAGTGTAAACTGAACCCGTGTTTGCACACATGCCATTGCGCGCGAATATTGGCGATTTGCAGAAATTCTCTACACTCAAACAATGAGAAGACATAAGTCGAGCCAGTACAAGTTATACAACGTAGCGGAAAGGAGTGTAATCGTCCAGAAAGACAACGCGATAGCCAAAATAAATAAAAATACATAGGCTATTAACTACGGAGCGGAATATATTCGTTTTATCAAGAAACATGCACAAAAAACCACGAGAAGAAGAGTAAAATAAAACAACAAAACCTTACATCATTCGCTCGCAATGTCCCCAGAACTGGTTTAGTTTATAACCGTTTACTTGCCCATTGTACGGATCGTTCAAAACAGCACATTAAGGGCGCGATTCACCTCAGTTTTCAACGTTTTCTTTAATTTTTATATTTGTACCAGATATTTTTTCTCATTTCAGGCATAAATTGTGATTAAATCTTCCTATTAGGAGATTTTTGTATCTCTCATAGTTTTTGCGTAATGAGTCGTAAACGTAAAAATTGGCTCTTTGCGGTTTTATGTACAACACTTAAACCAACTGACATACCATACCGATAAAATCACAGAATATAACAATGTTGTAGGTTGTGATTTGTCATATATAAAAACAAATATATCTATATTTTTATTTTTAAAAAGGGTTGAAAGTTTTAAATTTTCATTTCAAAATTCAGCATTTTTTGTTAAATACAAAAATATTGTATTTTTTTTATATTTTTCAAATCACAGCTTACAACATCGTTATACACTGTGAAATTTTTCTGTTTGGTATGTCAGTTGATTTTATTGGCGTACATAAAACTGTAAAGTGCAAATTTTGACGATTACGACTCACTACGCAAAAACTATAAGAGATACACAAATTTCCTAAGAAAAAGATTTAATCACAATTTATGTCGAATGCCCTTAATATTTAGTGGCTTCGTGTTAGTAAGCAGGGCCGTTGACCAGCAACAGTCTCAGTGAAAAAAAAAAAAAAACATGCATTACACAAATGATTAACTTGATGTGTTCGGTCACTGGTTCCCTGTCGACAATACTTTAAATATGGCCAGTTCTTGTACAAAATTTCTCTTTGAGGGCACTGCCTTCGAAATATTTCGATATTTTAGTTATCTACCATAAATTGTTTAACTTGCAGACATATGTCATTGCATTTACCTGTAACAAACCAAATTCTGTGATTCAGGGCCGGATTTAAGGGGGCTACCGGGTTGGAGGATTTTCTCTTTCCCAAGAATAGTTATATTTTGTTTTACTACGGTTTTTTTTATTAGACTTGTTAGTGAATGCAGAGAAACTACGGCCAGAATTAATCCATGTGCAAAACTCTTCCAAGAAAACCAATTTTCTTTTTAACCTGTAGTAGAATTTACCTTAGTAATACGTACGGTATTGCGTTACAGTTTACAGAGGTTTGCACAACAAACATAGTATTATTTACATAACTTGTCTCGTGTTTGTGTTTAACGATGTCTGAACAAAAACTGATATATTATTTTTCGTCAAAAATAAAACTACTAATTCTTATCTTGAAGCAGTGAGCTATAATGAAAGTAGGCCTAATGGTGCGAATGCTACAGCAGCTAACGAAGTCGAACAAGAACCTTTTTCAGTCACATCAACATTGATGGCTCGAAGACCTTACAGCCCTAAACCTGGTATGTCGAAGCATTCTTCATTATATTCAGGTACGCGCATTTTCTTTACAGGTACACATGACATTGGCAACTATGTATGCCAAAGTCAAACAATTTCCTGTGAAGAACTAAACGCTGCGTTTACAATACCTTGGGACCCCAACTGAAACATATGTTTTCCCACTAAGTATTGAGTCAGGCCTAAACAAGAAATCTAGTAGGAAATTGTTGATCGATTATCCTTGGTTGTCCTACAGTAAAACAGATGAAGATGTATACCGCTGAGCGTGTGTTCCTCGTGGTCCGCAAGAAGTTGGCGAAAATATAGAAAACTCCTCTTGTGAAGTTGGTGAAGAAACCCCGTCGCAAATACAAAATTAACTTGAGAATTTTAGGGAGCACAGTAATAATGAATACCACAGACCAGCTTTCTTCACAGTGGTTGAATTTGTTACCAAATAAACATTAAAATCCTGACCAGAATATTGATGTAGTGTTAGACTAAGAGGCCAAGACAAGAGTGGCAGAGAACAGACGACGCCATATTCCGATTGTAAGAAAAATTATTATATTGTGAGGATTTTTATACGTTTATGAAGAATTTATTTATTTAATGGTTCGTCAGGAATAGTGTGGAAACTAACCCCTACGTAGTACATTTAAAATAATTGATAAATAATGAATGGTTGTGTGGAGAAGCAAAGAAATTTAACAAGACCATCAAATTCTTTCTTCTAAAGACTTGAGGAAGTGCAGGCTAGCTCAAATAAAAATTTAACGTATAAATCCACACTAACATATTCATATAACAGGAGACCTAAAATAAGTCACAGACATAAGGCAAGAACAGATTTATTTAATAGAACATCTCAGGGAGCAAACATGAATTCGGAACAAGTTTTGCGAGTTAGTCTTTTGACTTTACATGTGAAGTAAACGAAAACTTCGAAACAAAGAAATGGCTAGGAGTGGAATTAAATTGACAACCAGAATTAAAGTAGGGCACACAAAATTCGAACAAGGCGTAGACAAGGGAGGAGTGCGAAGATACAAATTACTTACAGCTACAGAATCCTTCTACCACCTAACCACCAAATGCCTCCTGTTGCAGAGCCAGGTTGCAGCACTGCCCGTTCTTACAAAGTTGAAGTTAACCAACTGCGGATTATCTTGTCAATACGTGACTTTAGAGTTCCAGTTTTGAACCACCATGGACGTAGTGATGGCTGGCCCTACACCAGTAACTGGGAGTTTTACGATACCAAATTCTTCTTCCAGACGTAGACTCCGAGGTAGATCACCGTCTCCAGGGAGGCGAGAGGAATCTCGCTTTACGTCCTTCCTTCTGTGGGTGTATGACCAGGACGGCGTCTCTGACTGGCCGTGGCACAACAGCAGCACATCGACGATCCACGCCTGCCTCGTCCGGCGTCCCACAGATAAATCCCATAAAAACCTAACTAGTTAAACGCACCTAGCATGGTAGAAAAAACTTCACACTCTGCTATGGTACAAGGAATACACTTTCTCAGGGCAAATACATAAACATGAATTACTCTCTGCACTTAATATTCAATAGAAATGGATAACGTACAAATTAAGTTCGACTAGAATAGAAAACAGAAAAATATAAACTAGAGCGCAGGTGCATGGCAAGGGTTTGAGACATCTCGTCCCCCACCCACATTCCAGTTACTCCTCTAACTGTTAGACGAGAGAGCAGGAAAGCCAGCTTGTAACCTATAAAATTTAAATGCATAACAGTTAATTATTAATTAAGATATAAGGAATTTCAGCAATGAGAAAAACATTTAGTGTAACTGACTATATTTTCGAAAGAAATAATTTAACAGCGTGATAAATACGACTCTGGTAAGGTGTTGCTGTCCTCGAGGGGTGTGGCCGTCTGTTGGAAGCTGGCTCCTGATTGGCCCAACTGAACCAAAGACTGAAGGGCAAGCAGCGGGGATTTTGGCGCCAACTGGGAGCCAAGCGAGACTTCGGTAACGGTTTTAGCTTAGATGTCGATGAGCCGTGAAATATGGTGCACCGGGGTGCTGCCGCCGGACGTCATCGAGTTAGGTGTCGAGAAGTAGTGGACTAGAGAGGAAACATCGAAAAGCACGAAGTCCGGCGGGCCAGAGTGCCACTGTCTGGCGTCGGTTTAGGCATTGGGACGCTGTTGAGAAGATATATCTTCGAACTGCGAAGTCCGGCCGGCCGGAGTGCTACAGTCGAGCGTCGGTTTAGGCGTTAGGACGCTGTTGAGGAGATATATCTTCGAACTGCGAAGTACGGCTGGCCGGAGTCCCACAGTCGATAGTCGGTTTAGGCGTTGGGACGCTGTTGAGAAGAAATATATGCGAGCTGTGAAGTACGTCAGGCTGGGACGCCTACGGGTATTATTTACAAAGAAAGTTAAGTTATTGAAAAAGTCGCAGTTCGATGGGTAGTCAGCTGACAACACCGCCGCATACGTGACCTTCGACGCGGAAATTATTGGACGCATAAGAGTCATGCCGACAAAGCTGGTACAAAAACGGTCCGTCAGGAAAGGACAGAAACTACGTGGTACGCAGGAGAAGAACTTACAATCTTATTCATTACTGCACCCGCCCACAAGAACTAATAATAATGTTTGTTTAATATAGCAGCGCGTCGCAACAGGCAGACGTATGTGCAAGTGTTAAGAGTGGTAAGTGTTGCAATGAGGGAAGAGAAGCGCGCGCAGGTCTGGCCGTGCTATCAACTATTTCACAAACATCAGTTACGGCGGGCTTGGTTGTGTGCAAAGTACTTGAAGGGTAAATAACAGTAGAAGCGGTACGAGAAGGTTACCAAGAGCAGTGAACAAGTAAATACTGTCCGTGCACCGGCTGTGAGTTCCTGGTGGGTATGCGTTTCTTGTTCATAAATCTACATATAAATACTACAAGGCAAATAGCATATCGACACGCATACTAGCCGCAGTAACGTCTAAGTTAGGGCGTGTTTACTACGGTGTAGACTCGATGTTTGGAACGAACAATGCTTACACGCCAGGTACTCGTAGCATATTGGTAGCTCCCGCGTTGTCAGTCATTCATCCCATAAAAACTCATACTAAATTAATGTCTGGTATATATATATATATATCTTTAGGGTAACATAATGTCGTTTGTGTCCATTAAATGTATATGTTCCATTATAATGAGGACACTAGAAGCTCTTTCTAAGCGCCGTTTGTTGACCGCTAAGGTGTGCAGTAAGTCTGTGTTACTGTATTTACAATACTATTACTATTACCGTACGTATTATTATTTTTAATTTTAACAGCTAATGTTGCTGTTTTTTTTTTTTTTTTTTGCTGGAAACGCGAGGGCGCTACAGTCGAATCTGGCGCTCACCACTTGCTTAGTAGCCTTGGCGTGCAATGTGCCAAATGACGTACAGTCTTTCTATCGGCGTTTCCCCTTACCTTGACTGCAAGCTACCGTACTTATTTTTATTGCAGGCTAATACAGATAAAAGTATAAAGCAGGTTTCAAGACTACTCTGAAGTTTCTGTATAGAATACGAAGCGCGTATAACCGATTATAGGCTACACTTGATTTGTGCATGTAATACATTCACATAATAATTATACAGCCAAATCGTTTTGAATTTTAAAACAACATTTTTTTTTTAATTTTTTTGTTTTAAACACAAGTAGCAAGGTTTGTATTAATACGTTCAGGTTTAGACCTACAATTGCACGTCTGATCAAACAGCAAATTTCAGCATTTGCCTTTCTTTAAAGGACTAATTAAAATCACGTAAACAAGTGCAATGTTTCATGGCTTTATGTGTGTATAGTTGAAAATGATAATGCATATATAATTTGAAGTCTTCAATTTAGTACATAAGATAACTTTAACAAACATTCACCTAATGTTAATTTATTATTCCGATACCTTCAACTGTAACTATTTTCAAACGATTGCCGTTTCTTAATTAAAGGAGTTGTTCAAGTTATAGAAAAATCAGGAACCCTTCGTTCTGGTCGAAATACATTTTTGTTTGATATTTCTGACTTTAGGCCTATATAATTTAAATGTTGCCATTGTCTTACTCGCCAGAACTGACATAACTTTGAGCGAGTCTGATATTGAGCAATTGAAAAATTCATGATAGCATTACACATGTATGTGTTAGTTAAGACTATAAACTGTACACTCTTTCTTTAACGAAAGTAATTCTTCTAAAGCACTGCTTTCATTAATTATAGTGTCAATTATAATTTGTAACGTAACTGTAGAGGGAAGGTTGTGTGGATATGCAATCAAATTACTTTTGCACACAAAATAAGGAAATTAAATGTATTTGAAAGGGTTTTTCTATAAAATCCGTTACTTCTGCCTTCATTAGGTAAACTTTAAGAAACAAAGCAAATCGTTAAACAATTATCTGTTGTTGCATTCATACACACTAAGTATCGCTCAAATGCTGTCTCTCTTATCTTAAGTAATTGAAAATCGCTGTTAAAATAATATTTTTTGGCGAATAACCGTATGTTTTCATAACCGAATGTATTCAGCCGGGCCGTCTGTTGTTTTGCTGCTACCAAATTTGTCTGTGACGAGCTGCAGCTTTGGAAGTTGGAGGGGACTCGTACGCGCAGGTTACAGTAACTGTTGAGATAATTGTTGACGAAAAATAGTTGCTGGTGAAACACGAGATAGTATTTCGGTGGAACAACTTAATATGTGCAAACGTGTTCTTTATACTGAGTCATGTATGATTAAGGAGAAGTTATAGGCTTTTTTGAAGTCCATGACACGACAGGTGAAGAGTTAACAATACTCATAATTGAAAAACTGCAGAAATCAGGCTAGGATCTCAGTTGGTTAAGAGGACAAGTATTCAATGGAGGTTCCAACATGTTAAGAAAATTCAAAGGGGTTCAGGCTCGTATCAAAGAGTTGAATTAGTTCGCTTTGTATGTAAATTGTGCATCGCGATAAGTTAAATTTGGCATTGTCGCATGCTTGTTCAGAACCAAATGTAAGGAGTGCTACTAGTACAATAATAACAGGTGTAGTAAATTTTATTAAGGATTCGCCCCAAAGATTGTGAAAGTATGGCAATATCAACACTGAACACCATCCAAACGAGTGATAGCACACATTACTATGTTTTGTGTGAAACATGGTTTATCGACGCAGTGACACGCTTTCTTGAGTTGTTTGATTCAGTTGAAGACTTTTTGACTTTGACAGAAGAAGAAATATCTTCATACAAATCGGCAGGACTAGTATTTGCTGTTCTCCTAATTGAATTTATTATAACACTACACACCCTAGGATCAGTTCTCAATATAACAACAACTTTGCCTCGTTACTTTCAGAGCCCAGAAGTTGAACTCCAGTCGTGCTATGCCATGGCGAACACAGCCGTTAAAATTCTGCAAAGATTTCGCGCGGAGAGTTCATTCTACCGTTGCATTTACAAAAAGGCTGTAAATGTAGCAACGCAACATGAGGTTCAAGCAGGACTATCCCGTATTGTGAAGAGGCAAGTTCATAGATCTAATACACAGTTAGTTGTCTAACCCAGAAGAATACTATGGGGAAAATGTCTTCATCCCATTTCTCGAAAACCTGATTAGTAAATTGATAACAAGATTAATTTCCCCAGAATATATAGACTTGCTTAAATTGTTCAGCCTTATTCCAATATTTTCAGCACAAACTCAGCAAGACGAACTAATCAGTGTTGCTAAGAAATACTAATAGGACACAAGTGAAATCAAACTCTAGAATAAAGTAGCTATGTGGCGTGAGTATTGGAAAGAAGAAAAGGAATAAGCTGTCTGTGATACTGAAGTATATTGCGATACATCTACAAGATTTTACCCAAGCATAAAAAAGTTCACCTATTTTGTGTTTTATCAGTGAATCTTGCCCTGGAGAAAGGAGTTTATCTACTATGAAACTTAATAAGTCGTATCTTAGAACGACATTTAGCGAAGACCGACTGAAAAGCTTCGCTCTTATGAACATTTATTAACATAACGTTAAAATAGAAGTTTTAGCTGTGATGGATGTGTTTGACCGATTGCAACCGAGGCGGCTGCAATTTTCGTACTGTAACGAATAATTTTTTAATTGAAGTGTTGAACACAAGCAAAACATTCTAAATGCTCTGTATCCAAAATTTTACAAATGTTTTGTACATGCAGTTAAACGTATTGGGTTACGCTGTGTTATTATTTGCCTCGTCTGTATTTGTACCGAGTCCAGGTGGCGCAGCGCTAACACTTTCGCATTCGGAAGGATCCGGGTTCGAACTCCGGCTTTGCCCATCCTGATTTATGTTTTCATGGTTTCCCAAAATCGCTCCAAACGAACGCTGGGATGGTTCCTTATCAAAGGTCTTGTTCATGGCCGACTCCTCTCCAAGTTCCTGTCAGTATAGCTAGGTGTGTGCCACAGTCTCTAATATCCTCGCTGGCGACGAGACGTGAAGCCCACGTACCGTACCTGTATTTGTCCAGTTTCATCTCAATGTCACGTTGACCAGCCAGTGCAGCATTTCTAGGTCCAAACAATAATATTCTATGAAATAATTTTGTGAGTGTATTGTTCCTGTGTTAACTCAACATGTCAGTTTGCCTAACTGCGTCGGAGGTGGGTATTACGCAGACTAGTGTTCTTGTTTTTTTTTTTGTGCCAAACAGAATGAAATAAATTAAATATCTCTATATATTTTTAATCATCAAACAATTTGAAGTGATTTAGTTAAACATTTATTCAATCTGCGTTTAACCTTGAGTTGCCAAAGTTTGTCCACATTTGATTTAGCTGGAAGGTCTGTTCTATGATGATCAGTATGTTGTACTCGTATGTCAGTACTCTTAACTATATTTTCAACTTAAAGAATAATATTCTATGGAAACATTCTGTGAGTGTATTGCTTCTGTGTTAACGTTTGACTTGTCTGTTTGTCTAACTGAATCAGAGGTGACTGTCGTTGAATTTAGATTACCAGTTTTTTTTTTTATTTTTAAAATATGTTTATTGATACTCTTTTAAACATTAAGTTACCAAAGTTTGTCCGATCGCATTCGAGGTAGCTGCAAAATGTGACCTATGATGATGTAAGTACACTTAAGTGCCGTACTCGTATGCATGTCATTCTCATAAAGCACATAGCCCCCACCCCTAAACATGTTTCTACATCTACCAATGTTGTGATCACACAACTTTTGAAGAATGAAAATATGACAATATTTAATGGTTTTCAAGTTATTTAAATAGCATACCCTTCTTTATTTAGGTAAAACTGGACAAATTCGAACAAATATCATTCCTCGATTTGTTTTAGGATATGGTCAGCTGAAGTTATTTAACAAAATGTATAGGGCGGCTACAAATTAAAACAATTACAATATTTTCTTATTCTCGAAGACTTTAAACAATAGCAATTTTTTACACTAGGTTTTCAATGCGCCTTGAAGAATCTGGTAACATACTCCAGGTAAAGTGAACTGATTTATGTGCTTCTGCAAGTTGTAACTTTCGTAATATCACAATCTACGTGAAAATAATTAACAGTATAACCGTTTTTTGTATACTAATGAAAAATTTACATTTTTCGTGGTCATCTCCTTAAACATAGGGCATCGCATCCCACGTCGGGATTTCTTCAATTTCTTTTTATTACTTTGGTCTTAGAAACGTTCATAATAAAAGTTCTCGTGTAAAATACGTTACCTTGCAGTAAGATCACAATTCCACAACATTTAACAAATAGTATTATAACATAATTAGTCAAATAATATTCTTATAAATCATCAAATGTGTTCGATAGTTCAGAGTCATCAGGTAATTATATTAGAAATGGAGACTAAACCCGAAGGTATTTGTAAAATATAATAAGGTATTGTAAGAAATATTCAGGGAATAGTAATTTGAAGTGTTAACACGCCTGTCTGGTTGTATTTTGCTCCTCCGAGTCCTAGAAGTGCGGTACTCGTAGTACGACACAGCACGCGCATTAGGCCTACCTCTCAACTCGACACATAGCAACAAATCCCTAAGTGGCTTGCAATCGTCGTTAATATTCCCCGGATAAGTACGGCATTTATGTTGTAATGCAAACTCATTCCCGGAATTAAAGCAAGTGATTCTTTGTGAAATATTTTGATCGCATCAAATATTCCGGTTTTACATGCAACATTTCCCTGGCTGCATGGAGATTTTGTGAACGAGATATAATTTTCATGTTTGAATAACTGAGTGCGCAGCATACTCGTGGCACAAACATTTTCGGGGTAACATTAGAGAAACTGTCTTTCGAAATATATCTTACCTATTCAGATTATCCTGAAATTTCAACATGTCGGTCTGATAGTGTAAACCGTCGTAGAAATTACTATAAAACTGCTCAAAAAACCAACTGTGATTCCGTGACCAATCTCATTAGCTGCCAGATAGTTTCAATGTAAAAAAGTGATGTATAGCGTAAATATATAGGGCTGTTTGGCAAATAAATGTTGTGTTCCTAATTTGGCCGCGTATGTTGATAGTTAATAACCGTCATAATCTTTACTTTACGTTATGTTGTTAAAGCAGGAAGGGTTTTAAAATCACTCTTTAGTTCTCGACAGTTTTTAGATGGTAGTATTTATGGCTTTATGTATGTTATCTTATAGTGTGAAAACACGCCGAAATTTATTAATTAAAATAGTTGTTTTATTTTCTATACGCAGTAAAAATACTGGAAAAGTTCGTACACTTGAGAAAAGCAATGGGCACAGAAAATACAATTTACTTTACTTTACTGAGCAAGAAAGTATGACTATTAATATGATATAACTTTACATGAAACTAAAACTTACATAAATTCCAGAGACTTGCAACAATATGAGCTTTGTTGCTTAAAAATGTACTGCCCAGAAAGGCAACATGAAATGTTCTCAAAACCCAAAGTTACAAAAGTTCAAGTCAATAGAGGGGTGACCACCAATGTTTTAATGAAGGGGTGAGTTTTAAACAAAGGGTTCTTGACGAGCAGAAAATCTCAATAACACTAACCATTGAGAAGGTAAATGAAATTTAACTTTGTGTCGACTCCGATATTTTACCACCGAAACCATTTAAAAACTAGATTTTTTAAAAGGGCTAGTTTCACCATCAAGAATTGCCCTAGGCAAAAATTTCGGGGTCTAAAATTATATTTGAAGTAATAAATCGCCTCCCGAAGTTTATAAAGTAAGTTAAATATTACCCAGCTTAACGAATGTCACATTAAAAGGGTTTTATTGGACAAACACTATTGCTAGCAACTGTTCAGTGAAATAAAACACAGTTACGTAAAATAACTAAGCTCGAGGAAATGAGCAACAAGAAATGAAATCGAAGAAATAAACAAGGAAGCCAAAAATGGCTGTAGGAAATAAATACAACTAATTCCGAATCAGTTTTATAGTGTATAAATAATGGAAAGGAAAACAGAAATAAGAAAAAATCGTGTCTGACAAGCAGACAATGACAGACAAAGACAATGGGGACAACACAAATGAACACACCGAAATAAAGACAGGAATGGTCATAGACAAGACAACTCCGCAGATATAACACACACAAATAGCAGACACAACTTTAGCTAGCCATGGCGAATATGCTACAAACACTTCAGATTGTCGTACATCACCGCTGCAAAATGCTTTCAAAAAATAGCGATTACACTATAAAATGAGAGTACAGGCTGTAACCGCGGGGTTTCTAAAGTTTGGATAGCAGTAAACATATGTAGAAGATGGCGCAGAAGTGACTCAGCAGGGGGTGGAAAAGAATGAAGCACTGGAAGAAGAATGGAAACGACTCGCTGGGCGTTCCTCCACCTAGACGATGGAGTCACAAGATCACTCATATCTAACCTGTCCACAGTCGTCAAAGGACATGCACTTGCGTGCCATCTCACTACGCAGCGACATACAGCAGATCACGCTATAGACCCACATTGTCACATCCAAGTATTCCTCAGCGAGACACAGCTCACTATAGACACAGGCCATGCAGTTAGGACATACACCTGCGTACCATCTCACTATGCAGCGATATACAGTAGCTCACTCTATAGATCCACATTGTCACATCCAAGTATTACTCAGCGAGACACAGCTCACTATAGACACAGGCCACGCAGTTAGGACATACACCTGCGTACCATCTCACTACGCAGCGACATACAGCAGATCACGCTATAGATCCACATTGTCACATCCAAGTATTCCTCAACGAGACACAGCTCACTATAGACACAGGCCACGCAGTTAGGACATACACCTGCGTACCATCTCACTATGCAGCGATATACAGTAGCTCACTCTATAGATCCACATTGTCACATCCAAGTATTCCTCAGCGAGACACAG
>PNEQ01130459.1:0-49786 GCA_003012365.1 Medauroidea extradentata | reverse complement strand
GTGCGTGGCCATTCTCGGCGCTTATTTGATATTCGAAGTGTCCCTTTGTTTTCGCGTAAAGAGTGTATCACCAACGTGTTTCAGAGTCTTACGTAAATATCCTAACTGTTCTTCATACTAAGTGAACTTGTGATTTACAGTTACAGGTCTTGGTTTTCTTCCCACAATTTACATACGTGTGGTTTATCGCCGATTCGGTAACCTTTTGATTCTGGCAATAAATTGACTGGCGTCTTTAAACAAAGACACGCTTACAATAACAATGAAGCAAGGTATTGTAACATGCTTCTGTAAAATTCTTTTCGCTGAAATCAGGGGTCTTTAGTAATTTATAGATGCATTAATTTTAGTTACAACAATATTAGCACAGTGTAGATGTTAATATCACATGCGCGCAATGAAGATAATTAATTTGACAATGTTAAGGACAGGGAATTTTCGCAATTTCAAAATGACTTCCAGTTCCATGTAGACTCTATTTTCAATCATTTGTATATTGACCGTTGCCCTGGTGTGTATCCGTTTCACAACAGACCTCTTAACACTGGATTCATTCAGCGTTCTTATTCGTGAACGTTATCTGATCGGAAGTTACAAAACATTGAATGGACATGAGCGAACTACGTCATAGATTCCTCAGAGCAGCAGAAGCGACCTTAATATCGACGGAGTAAAAGTTACAGTTTGTTAGTCCGTAATCACAGGCTGCAACTGACCTCTCTCACGCGAGACTTGGCCTCACCTTTACTACCTGTTTGTTACCTCTCGCTTCGTCTTGACCTTCTGCTCCCACGATCTCTCGCGACCCACTGGTAGCAGCTCGTCTCAATTTATTGTCGCGCGAAATGTACAGTGTAATAAATTATGTGCGTAATTCTGTCAAAACGTGGCAGCAGTGTTTCAACCAACCTTTGTATTCATTTACAGTACCTGCAACATTTTCGTAGTTGTACAGTTCTTTACAGTAAGAATAACGTTTACATTGGTAAAATAACCAGTCCACTAATTCGCTGTTTTTAAATTATGCTTGTGGTAAATTACACATGCCGTCAGATAAAAATAGATATTCACTTTTTTAATGTTTTGCTGGGAACTAAACCCGTGCGATTTGTGTTGCCAATCCAGCACTATAACCGCACAACCACAACTATAACTTCAGGTACTCTCTGCTACCTGTGGTTTGTGTTGTATTTTACTTTATTGTTGTGAACTTGTTGGTGATTTTCTTTTTCAGAATGGTTGGTAATAGTTTGATGAATAATAAATTTCGTTTAAGTTGTTTCTAAATAGTAATTAAATTGCTGAACACTTCCCTTATTTAACTAATCATTTACGTAATCTAACTCCATTATCCGGCTGCTTGAGTGTCATATCTGTAGATACTGGATAAATTCGCCTGTTCATTGACCTGAAAGCTATCATCTAATAATATGTGTGTACTAAGTTAACATCAGCTGTTCATTGGCTGCTCGCTGACACAGTGATACCACGTGCTTAAACCTGCATTTAGTTGTTTCTTTATTATTGTCTCAGCTACAATTTGAGTACACGTGTGTTCATAGAGCTTATACAATATACCACTAAACCCATGCATTTTCACAACTCTATTTATTTAAATGTTTTAAAATGAATATATAACCCTGGTTCCAATTTTTTTAATATGTGTGTACAATTACACAAAATGTAGCTGTTTTTTTAAATACTTACAAAAATTTTAAAAGCTCTGTAATCTGTCATTAACTCCTATCTTGGAAGATTTAATATTTACTGTACATTGCTGATTATGCGTTTTCATCACTCAACCAACTTAACAAAAATGTAAAATTATCGAAGAAATGTGCTAGTAATTTTACACTTTTTACTGTGTAGGAAATGTTTTGATAGCTCCAAAAGTCGCGTTACATTTAGTGGCAGGCTACAATTCACTACCCTGTACATAACTGAGCACATTGTGATTTAGCTGGCCGAGCTCTTAAATATCGAGTGAATGACTTCTTGACAAGAGAATGTTCCTTCTACTGTGATACTTTTAGTGATAGGCCAGACGTGCACCGCTGCAAGCCACAACAAATTCGGCCAATGGTGGATAAAAACTGGTGAACCAACCACTTTAATCTCTCGACCTTCTGCTCTGGTGCCACGAACTAACACAAGGTTTCCTGTTGATACTGTGCATTTACTAAAGACCGCTTAGCATCTTTATGTTTCAGCAAACTGTGCTTTGGTTTTTACAAGACTGTACTGTACTTGGTCACCCACAGCTTACCACGTGTACACACAAATGCCTGTTCGCAAAATATACAAAATTTTATGTTTTAATATATTCATGTCAGAACCTTCAAACTTATACGTGAGTCGTTTGAGCATCGTTTTACTGATGTCTTGTGTGGGTATGGGCACCTGACTTTCGTGAAAAATGTTTGCACTGGCTTATTTCAGCCTCGTGTGTATATCTGCAACTATGCTTCTTGGTCAGTGATTGGACGTTTTTAACTATCACTACTGTTTTGAAATTCTATCAGCAAATCACAGAGGAGTGGTGTCGCAATATAACCGTATTCCGATCAGCGCAGTCGAATGACAGTCGTTTCTACACAAAGATACGTTGTCAATAACCGTGAAGCAGAGGTACAGTTATGTAAGAAATACAGCAAAACAAATTGGTTTCAAACTCTTTTCATGATAACCTGGTGCCACTAAACAAGATCAGTGTCAAATTAGAAAGAGAGGACGTGCGTAACCAAAATCTACAAAAACCGCAGTGGCGTGGCGTGAGTGTGTTGCAATGTAAAATGTATTTCGCGACGTCTGTACAAATCTGAGACTGGCCTATTAGAAATGGCATTATACTCTTGTCTCGCCAGTACAGATAGCCAGCTCATGCATTTGTACAGACGTCACAAAATACAGCATAACTTGCAACACACCCACGCCACGTCACTGAATAACCAACAAAACTATAGTGGTAATAGTCGCTTAGAACGAGGTTTTCACGTCATATTTTCTCGTGTCAACAAGTCTCGTGTTAATATTTGTATCTCGAGTACATTACTATTTATGTGTACAATTAAATCATTATGAGGAGAAACATTTTGCAAGTTGAATGACCTGCATGTTGTAATCCGCTGTACTGAGTATTTTGTAGCCCAGAACATGTGTCAACTCAGTGTAATATGCGACAATGAACGAATGTACGGGGCTTGAGCGTGCATAGTACAGTGGAGTTCAGCATGAGGGTCATGTAACTCCAAAACTGTTCCTTTCCCTGCAAACCATTTCAGCGACCAAATAAGAAAACTAAATAAATTCATTTGAATTAAAACCCTAATCGCCCCTGTACAAACAGTTGATTCAGCTACTTCAAAATTTTTAGGAGCTAATAAAAAATAAATTCTCTTACATTGTAAAATAATTTATAAATTTCTACACCGATATAGGAGTGATACAAAAGTGAGTTGATAAAGGTTTACTATACATCAATGGAAGCATTCGTAAATTTTTTTTTAGGAAATGTGCTGTCGTTGCCACACTTCTATAGTATCAATGGGCAATGTTGAAATATTTACAAAATGAAGAATGGTATGTTCATCATGCATGTGTGTATTAAAATGTGTTATTACCGTCAAGAAATTATTTTTTCGTGGTTGCTCAAAGTGTATCTCAGATACGTCCGTCCTGGGCCGCAGTTATTCGTGGAACAGCAGTACACACAAGGCTGTGACGCGCCGCAGAAATATTTCCTGACACATCTGCACGTAGACAATCGTGAAAGCGAGCCCCAGATATTTTCACACACAGTCACGACACAAAACATACATAAGTTGCAACGGTCGGAGTGATTCATTTAGCCGGGACTGATTGCGTTAATGAGATACAGTGTCGGCGTGGAAAGCTGGCTGATTAGCTTGTATTCATCTGCATGCTAGTACGCAGCGAAGGTAACATATGACGTCGAAGAACAAAAGAAACATAAAGCTTGGGAAGAAATGAACCCGCAGAGTTAACAGCGCCTGCATAAATACACGGTTCTTGTCTCCGCCTATTGCGCCAAGTTATTGCTGTTCATTGTTGTGTGCTGAACGTCACAGTGCCTAATGTACGGCGAGTTATTGGCAGGGAGGTGCAACTACCTTGATAAATTCCCTAAGTGACGGTTGGGAAAGTTGCATGCATGAACGCCTCGGGCAGTATTGGAACTCACGACATGCCCGCACCAACGAGCAACGCAGGACTCCGACCCTTATGCCACCCGAATACTTTCTCTTGCCCTACTAACACAACATGAAACGTAAGCATTCCAATTAGAACGCATTGCCAGATTGTATTTCATGTCTATTGTGCATTACGTCTCGTCAACAGCGAGGTCAATACAAATTATTTCAAATTTACACAAGGCCAGGAACTAGGGACGTTCTATGTTAAGGAATCACTTCAGCATTCGCTTGGAGTAATTTCGAAAAAAACATGGAAAACGTAATTCAGGGAATCGAAACCCGAGTCATCCATGGTGCGAGCCCAGGTTCTTACAATTCCGCCACATCGCTTGTTACACTGGTGACATCTTGTTCGTTCTGCTGGAGAGTTACTCAAGTTTTAAAATACATCGTGAGGTAAGATTTGGTGACGAAATGTTTGGTCCTAGACGTAGACAATATATATCCGCTGATTTTATAGAAAGTATTTAGTATCAAACTGTAACAGCTTAACATGCACGTCTTCAGTTCTTCTTCAAGGTTATTGACAGGTATAAGGGAAGAGACGTCGCTCACTTGACATGGTTTCTGCGACACCACACGTCTGTGATTGGCAGGTAGAACTCCGAGACGTTGTGAGTTAAGAACATCCAATCTCTGACCATGAAGCACAGCTCAGATGTGCACACACGGCATTGAAGAAAGTTGGTGTCAATTCTTGTCGCCAAAAATCAGTGACTAGTAATACATTTTAAAAATATAATTTTTTGTTTCAGGCAGCGGACCTGCAACAACGAACCAATCTTATATCGAAGCAAGGTTAGGTAATGAGCTTTAAAAATATGAAATATGGTTCAAATGCTTCCAGAAGTTTTCGAAATATTGCATATAATATTTTATCATTCATGCGACAAATATCACTACATTTGGTGTGTTACAAATAATACTGTAATGAAATATATCACCAATATTGTTACGATAAAGTTTTTTCTCCAATATATTCGAAATAATTGTTTGCGACGCCTGAATAAATTGTTTAGTGAGAGCGTGTGCTATATCCACGACTTGATTGCGAGTTAACATATGATAAACGTAGAATTCACGCTCATTTGGATCGTGTATTGTTATGCAGCGAGTGACGAAGTCTCGACTGTGTCGTCACGTTATGCAGAATGGTCAAGAAAGCAATGCCCTTATTGATAGGGAAGTTGAAGGAGACAAATACAAATATATTTGGCCAGATAACCACGTGTCGGGAACAAATAGTTTATGAGCAATGGGTATTCCGGGATATCGGGTGTGACTCAGAAGATGGCGATTGTAATTGTTGACGGTACTTTTTTCATTGAGCAATGTCAGAATAAAGGTTCAAAATGAGCATCATTTACCTCCGCGCAGAGTCAGTATCGATATAGCAGGATGTCCCGTGTTCGCTGGACTACATATGCGTGGGTTGAGTATCTTCCAGCGAACATGAGACTACTTGCTACGTCGATACTGCCTCTGCGCTGAAGTTAATGCTGCTCATTTTAAACATTTATTGTGACATTGATAAAAAAATTAAGTACTGTAAACAAACACCATTAGTGTCTTCTCAGTCACACCCGATACCCGTGAGTACTCATTACTGCTAAAATATTTGTTTCCGATATCTGGTTATCTGGCGAAATATACTTGTATTTTTAACATCCTGCATGCATGTTTGAAGCAGTTACGTTTGGTGACTGGAATCGGCGGTTAGTGTAGTATAAGGTGAGAATTTTTTTAATCCAGTGTAATTTCTATTTTTAGCTCATTAATTCCTTCCTGCTACATGGAAATGTAAAATTTGCCACTTTCATTTGTTTACACGGGCGTTTATATTGTTACGGTAAAGTACACTGTTAATAAAATTGTTATCATTAACGTGCATGCAATTAATACGCAAGTAAGGAATAATAGTTAATAACGGTAAGTTATTACACATACCTGCTAAGTAACTTCTATGAAAGATACATTTATTTTCGTAGGTGTTTTAAATGTAAGCTCTGCATGCACTGCCTCGGTGTTCCCTGTCAAGACCCCAAGATAGTATAATTGTTTGTACATCTGTTCAGAATAAATGAGCGGCTGAAAAAGTTAAAGTCCACTTCGGGTGTGATCGGCTGTTAAGCAAAGATAACGCCTGAGTACCTAGGCAAACACGAAGCGCACGTAAGGGCCTCCAATCACAGTGAAATTAGGGCTCGTGAAATACTGTCGCTCTTTTATTTGCTGTCCGTTCTAACCATAAAGCTGTGGCACCATAGCGAGGGCATTTGATTGGATATGTTGCGAAAAGCTTCGTGACTGCACTGTCGTCTAAGTATGAGGAAGAATTACATATATCACTCTGGCAAGTTCTCATTAATTTACCAGAAATAAGAAACTTGTATTAATCTTCTATAATCATAAAAGTTCCGTAATTATTTTTATTGGTATTTATATTCGTTTCACTGTCTCTTGAACAGCCAAATGAAAGTATTAAGAGGAACGGCCACAGCATTTGTTGGTAAATCATACCAGCATTTCACTGGCATGATCTTGAGAAACCAGTGAATACCAGGCTGACCTCCGTGGCGCAATCGGGTGGCGCGCCGACTTGCGGTGAGAGGTTCAGGTTTCAAGTCCCGGGTGAGGCATGGGTGTAATTTAGTTTTGGTGGAATATAAAAATATGTGTGACCATCTCTATGAATCACATTGCCAACGAGATGTAAACTCTAGAATAATAAAAATAAATAAATTGAAAACCGAAATCAAGATGGCCAGACTTAGGATCGAACCTAAGTCCTCTTAAATGAGAGTTTAAACCAATATAGCTGCGCCAGCTTTCTATAATATGTAATTTTATTACACGGACTTGTAATTTAATGGGCGATACGTAGCGATTAATATACAACTAAACATTGCCAACCAGTTATTTTGTCTTCCCTATGCACCGAGCTCAAGGTTGACAAAGATTGAGATGAAACAATACTAACACATTGAACTCGAATTTGGGAGGATCCGGGTTCGATACCCAGTCAAGACATCCTGACGTGGGGCTTTTCCATTGTTTCCCTTCTCACTCAAAATTCTGGGATTTTTTTTTAACAAAGCCTCCCTTAGTCCATTCACGAAAGTTGTGTTGTTTGCCTTCTCTATTGACATCTCTATCAACGTACGACGTCAATTTATGTGTGCATTTGTTACATAGATTTTCATCCTAGGCTAGTCTCGCCTCAGAAAAATACAGAATGGACAAATAATAATACGTATTAAAACCAAGTCTCACAATTGATTGACATAACAATAATTCGTCTACTATCAGTTAAAGGTTACCGTGCGTGTTTATAATCCGATCATAAAATGAAATAGACAATGCAAAGTTTAGAAGTCTACGCTGATTAAAAAATATGTCTTATATAAAAGGGCCGCTTATTTTCCCGAAAAAATTCCTGCAACAATTAGTTTCAATGAGTTGTGTGCACACTTGTACCAATTAATCTTGATCAATTATTAGATGTTTTTATTCTCAGCGTTTTAGGAATCTACCCGCAAGTCACAGGCGAGTGGTATTGAAGCAATGTTTTGATTGGCACAGCCAAATAAGCGACGTCTGTACACAAAGAACGCTGTCAAAACCACGAATCATAGCTGCTGATGTTAACGTAAGCCACTGAAACTGAGCGGTGCAAAAATAATTTCGCGAAAACTACCGGCAATACGCATTAGACATGATTATTTTATTTATGTTATTTTATTTACGTCTTAGGTTTTTCATGGCGAAACTAAGGTGTACGCCTTTTCTTACATTTAACCAGGGTTACTTTACATCATGAAGTCATAAATAACAATAAAAAAATATCAACAATAACAAACTGTTGAAACGTTCATTTACAAATAGAGCTAAGCCTGTTCGTAGAAAATATTGCTTTAGCAAAAAAAAACTATTTTATGTAAAATAATATAAAAAAGGAAAGTTAATCACTTATATTCTAGTAACATATGATCTAGTAAAAACATTTTAAAGAAAACAAACATTTTAAAGTTACAACTTTTGTTTTATAGAAAAATATCATGTTTACTGTAAAAGAAAGCTAATTAGGCCTATTACTAACATTTTAAAAACACGAGGAAACTTAATTTGGAAAACAAGAATTTTCAAATTAAGTCAGGTCCTTGGAAAAAAAAATTATAACTTTCTTTTTAAAATGGTTTTTGATTTACAGGCCGGTAAAGACAGCATTTATGAATTTGCTCACCTAGTTTGACGATTGTGTTTACTAACAATTATGTGCAGAATAAAGCAGTTCGTACGGTTAATAGGAACCAAAAACCTTGAAAACTATCGATCCAGATACTTCGCGGAATGACTCGCCTTAAAGCTATATTCAATGTGTACCATTAGTATTACGTTTTGGAACAGAAGTGAGTTTTTACATTCATAACGTCACTGTCAGGACTTTCAAGGTCACGCATACTTTGATGTGTATTTTATAAGAGACCGGAGAAGTCTAACGTAGTATTGCCTGCATAGCCAAACATGTGAACCTACGTTCAGCGACATCGTTGTGCAACGTGCAAATAGAGAAGCTGAAAGGGTGTGAGCTCACTATCTATTTTTGCGGAAAATGTTGTAATAAATGCATATATTAGTTTAAATATTAGTTTCAACTATGTCCAGTTAAGCCTAACTTAAAACAAATCAGCCTGAATAGAACGAATTAAGCAACATTAAAGAGATACAAAATGAAGTTTACAATATTTGGTGTCCTGAAGATTATGACGGACATCATTCACACTAAATTTATGTAAGAAAATATTTGAACTACGTTTAACAGGTAGCTCGAAAAATGTAGAAACACAAGTGTGCTTTGTGACGCAGTTTTAGTCCCTGCATATCAGAATGCGCTGCAGATCTACTGCTTACGTAAGAGCCAGGAATGTTCTGCTTTGTGGACCATTTGACAATTTTATGCTTAACCAAGTCATTGAATCACAAGTCAGTGATATCTTCACGTATATGCGAGTCCCATTATCAACCAAGTTCATTTGAGTATTGGTATTCTCGAACACTTTACAGGGCGCAGTTACAATTTCATACAAATTGCCTAGTCTGGAATGTGTTCTCACAGAATTCGAGACAAACTCGTTTCATCCATAGTAATGTTCCGCGTTGCTAATTACGAACCTCATATATTCATGGCTGTGTTATATTTTTGTACTTTGCTGTGCTCTTATTGGCTCGTTATATTTGCTAGCAAATCGATTGGAAAAGGCGGCGTGAAATTCATTCAAAGTTAAACAAGAGGAAACGGTCATCACAGGGAGATATATAAAAATGATACTACTGATATTTCTAGATATTTTTATTTAATAATATTAGTGATATTTATACAATTGTACCATGCTGGTCCAGATATATATATATATATATATATATATATATATATATATATATATATATATATATATATATATATATGATAGCAATTTATTTGTATTCTAATAAGTTATAGTCATTTTGGACTAATTATTTACTCTGATGCTACACTTGAGCTAGAAACACAGTAGTAAACACTCTTGTCAAAGTCTTTTACTTGCGTGATGTGTTTAATTGTATTGAAAATATTGTTTCTTGTATATTACAAAATGTCAGTTTTTCCTTATTTTTTTTTACTTCTAACACAAATACCATTATTTTATAGTCAGTACAAAAGGATATAACGTTTCATGATTTTCCCTGTGACATTGATAAATCTTAAGGAAGTATTTCACATCTATGGATGCAATTATATGTCAACTTCCTATGCAATAATTACATACCAAATTCTGAAAAAAAATAATAAACGTGGTACTGTTGATACGTCTATCCAACTTCACGCCAGACCTCAATTGGCATCTTCAGTGGGGAACAAAAGCACACTCGGATGATCATGATCACTTAATAGTAGTATGATTTGGTATGTCCAGGGACAGTGGCTGGTGGCTGCGGATTTGCGGATTCGCGCCCGCCATCTTGGATGACATCATTTTCCCCTTTGCCCCTCAAAATTTCCCGTTTTTCCCTCAAAATTACTACAAATTTCCCGTTTTCCCTCAAAATTGGTCGTTATTCTTCAAAATTTCCCGGATTTCCCTCAAAACTTTCCTGGAAAATTAAACAAATTCTCAAAATCGTGCTATTGCTCAATTAGACTAGAGATTGCTCAATTTAAGCAAAACACCAGCTTAATTGAGCAGTTTTTTTTCTAGAAAAATGAAGGGGTTTTCCTAGAGAAAGTGTGGTTTTTTCCTATCTAAAAGTCGGGAGGCTGCAGGCTGAGGATATTGGGATTCGTGGCAGCCATCTTGGATTTTTTATGCTCTGGCATTCTGTTAGTCCTTCTGCTCTATCATTCCATCTTCTCGGCTATGCAGTCCTATCCTTCCATGAGGAATCGGCCATGACCTGTATCTTTCTCTTGCTCTGTCATTCCGATAGTCTTCCTGCTCTCTCATTCTACCTAATCGTCTGATGTATGCAGCCGTCTTGGTCACCATCTTGATACACAATATCCACCATATTTGTCTGTCAAATCCGCCATTTTATTTTTCATTTTCTACTGCTCTCTCATTCCACTCATACATTTTTCCTGCCCTCTCATTCATCAGCCCCCAGCTACAAGCCTCATCTCTCATTCCTCCTTCTCTCTCATTTCACTCATACTTTCCTCCTGCTCTCTCAATCATCAGTTCCCCAGCTACAACCGTCATGTCCCATTCCTCCTCGTCCCCTCCATTAACTCCCCACCCACCGACCTCTTCCTGTTTCCCATTGTACATCACCTTAAGGACGACATGGAATGTACCTTAGACAGGACTCTCGCCCCTATCATAACTATTTTATTACGTTTACCTCTAAGCAGTATAATACTTCGTTGCTGTATCACCAGCATCATGATAATCATTCTCAATTATTGCATATTTTAAAACCATTTATAGTAATTAATTACTGTATAATGTAATAGTGTGCCATGTAAATACTGATTGAGTGTACAAGGACTGGTGCATCTGATGCTCTTACAGAAAAAGTTATGACAGGCATATGAAAAAATGTCTCTCAAGACATGCACTGTAAGTTTTAAAAAATCTAATTTATTTAAAAACTAAAAACACTATATACACAACACAATAAAACACTATATACACAATATTTACACTATATACACAGTACACTATCATTCTTGAGATGACTAGGCAGGTCCTCACCCCACTAATGTCTGGAGAAGAAGAGTTTACTCCTGGAAGCGAGCGGTGGCGGTGTGGAGGATCTCCGCCATGATGTGCTGAGCATGTAGCTGGTGCTGCAGCTCCAGGATTTCCTCATGCTGGCCCCGAACCTGGGCCCGCAATGCACGGGGCTCTCGCCGAACTTCCTCCCAAGCATCCTCATTTTCCGCCTTCTCTTCCTGCTCACTATCATTGTACACTTCGTCCAGGTCCTTGATTCACACGATGGATGAGTCCATTGTTGAACACAGAGCGTACTCACTGCCTTCATTCTCAAGGGGTAGAACCTCGATCTTGGAGACACCCATCACGGTAGCCCTGTGGTGCTGTCCTCTTCATCGCTCCACAGCAATGGTAGAGATGGATGCACTGGTGTAGCCGATCTACGAAGTGACGACCTGCTTCGGTCGCGCCCAATAAGAATGAGGGGTGGTGCTGGAGTATATGCCTCCTTATAAGTTGAATTATATCGTCAAATGCTTCGGCATCTTCCTCTAGCAAGACATGTAACACATCATTCTCACTCGACAAGACAATGTGAACTGGCAGAGGTGTAAACACCCGCCTGCATCCCTGTACACATCCTCTCTTCGCACGTCGGACAGGTCTCTATGCGCGCAGAGCATGACTCAACCAGGTCTGCGGCCGCGCACGGGACAGCCCTGCTTCTCGCGAGGGGAGAAATGACGAAACAGCACGCCTAACCCCTGACCAACTCATCGCCTCGAGTTCCAACACGCTCAGAGTACATGTGCGCAGTCATCACAGACTACCTTACAGGCACCCCAGTAGCAGTTTTATACCATTACCAGTAAAATAACATTTGCTAGTAAATAATAACACAGAAATTTAGTTTTAAACCAATATATTTATTTATTCCTTCAATCATAATTTCCTATATTTAAACATAATGTTTGATTGACGAATCCATCTATCGTGGCTTGCATCGAACCCCAGCCACCGCACAAGAACCTTATTTCCTCTCTTCTTCAATACCTTCTCGACCAAATACGTGTTTGGATACTTGGTAACTTGAATTTCTTCGCCGTAGAAGCCTCCTCGAATAGTCTTGCCTTCCACATCTCCTATGTAGAAAGTCCTTGGTTCGTAGTGTCGAATCTTGACCACATTAAATATTTCAGTTCTCCAGTTTGGTGTGTAGCCTTTCGTAAATGTTCCCTTCACTCGCGATATCCTTACATAGTCTCGAACCTTCGCTTTATGTTTGTGCAGGTACAGTTTCTTCTCACTTTTATAAACAAAGTGCAGTAAAGAGTTGCCTTTGACATCCGCAGGCTTCATGTCCGTGGTCCTATGTACTTTATTATTATATTTTGACACAAACTTGGGTAATATATCCATCCACTTGTAGCTTCCTTGTGCTAAAAATGTTTTCCAAATGTAATTCACGACACTAGCGTTAAGATCACTAGGTAGAGTAATGGTTTATTATATGTTTTGATGTCAGTGCTTAAAATGACTGAATCTAGAATTCTTTGCAAAGGTCAGTATGTAAATTCTTGCTCGGACCTTTATCTTGCAAAACAATGATCATCGCATTTGTTATATCCCCACCACTCTTAGTTTTTATGGTCACCGCCCACGAATATTTAATGTAGCAGTCAAGAACAGTCAGCATGCACTTGTAAACTTTATACTTGCAAGCATAAGAAATAATTTCAACCGAGTCTGCTTGATACAAGTCCTTCAAAGCAAACACCCCCACTATACTTCGAGACCAGTTTCACCTTGCAGGCTTGTAAAGCTCGCTAGCAGTCTTTGGGTGTCTCATTCTATGTAACTATCTAAATATAATACTTCGATGATGCTGGATATTTCACATGCATGACAATTATTTCCAGCCTACTAAGATACAACTAGTATACATCAATCTACAATTTCGTTAACATCATTCCCTTTAACACATTCTGGAAGTCTCCCATCTTCACTTTTCTTACGTAGATCGAGACCAGAACCTATGTAAGACCCACACAACTACATGCACTCTCTACAACCATCCCCTCACACAACTATGTATTCACCTCATGCTCCTCAATCAATTCTCACAACTATGCGAACCCCTCACACAACTATGCATTCTCATCACATATCTCTGCCCCCATTTACTTTTACTGAGCATGGCTCCACACATGCTCCTCAAGCTCCTCAATCAGCTCCTCACACAACTATGCACACTCCTCACACAACTATGCAGATCCTCACACATCTCAGCCCCCGTTTAATTATGCTAGGCATGGCTCCACCCATGCTCCTCAAGCTCCTCACATGTCTCCTCATGCTCCTTACATATCTCCTCATGCTCCTCCTCACTCTCCCCACATCTCCTTATCCTCCACACGTGGCTTCATAATCTTCTCCTCATTCTTCTCACACTCCACACATAGCTCCACTCTCTCTGCACACCTCACACCATCCAGCCACAAATTCTGCATGCTCCGACCTACTTGAGGACCACTAGATTTCATTTGTCATTAGTTTTGTGAGGCAACTATGTTTCATTAATTTTACTCATGTGTGACTTACAAATTTTAGGTATCCTAGATTGAACTTAAAATAATACTCATATCCAGTCCACTCACATCAGACTTTTACAATGGCTTATAATTTTCATACATTGTGTAGTAGGATTTACAGTATTTTTAATTCTGTGAGTAAAGTATTCTTCGTTTTCTACTTATTTTATATTAACATTCAAGTCACAGGACCCACATTGAACCAACAAGTTCCAGCCTGCCATTACCTGTCCTGAACCATACTAACATGACCTAATTGGACATAATGCGATCCAGCAACCACATAACTTTCAGTATGAAGTTTTTTATCATAGTTCCCATTTTTCCACATTGAATTTCACTACACCATCCCTGTATTTTAATTTGTTATTGCAAATTTTAATTCATTTACAAATATGTATTTTCAAACCACCATTCCAATGGAGCTATCATTATATTTCATATGCTACACATAACACAACTCAACCTCCAAGATCAGTTTCACCTTAACATGCCTTTACATGCCTCAGAAACCATATGCGATCCTGACATCAACTATAATTTAGGAATATTCAGCCACGTTACACAACCATAATTCAAGTATACACCAACCTAAACCTAGCAACCATATAGTCAAACCCTCTATATCACGAACCATACCAACCAATCCATCTATTGTACCAATCATTACCAAAATCTAACTGTACAAATAAAGGAGTTAAGATGTCATTCAACATCCACAAGAGCAGGGCAGCAGTCAACTTCAACAGCTATATTCTACATAAAGAGACCAACAAAATTGTCATCTAACAACTGAGCTAACTACTCCCTACCACTGAAACCACAGTATAAACCGTCGTTTTATTCATTACATCAGTACTCCTAGTATAAACATACATACCACCCATTGTATTTACCATAAAAACACAATGACAAAGAGTAAAAGCAAATGAAAAAGATATAACCAAACTACATACATATCATATATCACCAAATAAAACCTACATACACTAATCAAACCCCAAATACATTTCATATTTCAGACAAAAATTCCGCCGTGAAGCACAAGCCATACCTTAAAAAAATTATCATTTCAAAACAGTACACTATTATAATCAAACGAAATCCATTGACCACAAAATGAACTACAGGCACAAACACTCAAAATACAACCAATGTAAAACCATAATCATATTCATAATTTTCTATGCAAACATCAATACTACAGCAGTCCCATTCACCGCAGGCACCGCACATAGCACTGCAGGCAACAGACTTCGCACCACAGGTATGGCACAAGCATCATGCCTTCCACACATAGCAGTGCAGGAAATGCCACAGGCACCACTGTTTGTACTGCAGACACCATCATCCTCTTCCCATTACCATATCATCCAACTGCCAGAAGCACGTACACTGAAAGCATTGGAAATGTCCCTCACCCTCTACACAAAACTCTACACCCCTCCAAATATATCACCATATGTATGTGTCTCCATACGTAGCTACACATCAGCCCCACATCCTCATTCACGTCTGTCTCTTCAATTTATACATGCTCACACTTCAACACATGTTACTACCTCCTCAGAGGCTACCCATGAGAAGCACATTTTAGATACGAATTATAAGCAGTGGTGGTGAAACCAACGATATTTGACGAGCTGAGCCTCCAGCCATGATGCTGTAATATAGCTCGCCGGGGCACGACTTTTCTCATGCAGGTCCTTCAAGAGAATGATGGGTATGTACCTTTGATGTGTCGAGCATCCTCCATGTACTCAAATGTAGAACAATCGCTCTCTTGACGCTGGAGTCATTCTGAGATAGGCATGGTGAACTATCAATCTCCTCCTCCTCCTCCTCCTCCTCCTCACTGTCGTCCTCCTATTCCTTTCTCTCACCTTATCCATCAGGGAAGACTGCCTTCTTCTAGTAATCGTCGTCCTCCTCTCTTCCACCACAGGCACTGAAGGTGCCACGACGATCACAGGATGCTCTATTGTTGGCTTTTTTGTAGGGAGTCCTGGAGAAGACAGCAGGACACTTAGCTGACTTAATAAATCCAACCACTGTTACCTCAATCTCATTTTCACAGGCGTGGTAATGCAGACGATTCAGCAGTGGCGGTGGTGGTGGTGGTAGTAGTAGTAGTAGTGATGAGGCTAATGTTTATTGAGAAGTCCTTGCAATGACACTATTGTAACGTTCGTCGAGCATTTCGTCAGTGTTGCCGTCCCAAACATGTATTACACTACTGCAAACCGAAGCCCCAAGAGTCCAGGAGAGACTACTCCTTGCTAGTCTCCCAGTATGCATCCCCTACTCTCCAACCAGTGTGTTGCAAGCCCACCCTCCTCCCTTCAAGTGTTCATAAATCTATGTCAGTACCACAGGTCCGACCACAGGTGCCATCAAGTAATCCTAGTGACGCGTAGGCTTCCAAGTGCGAGCGAGCCACTACCTGGAGGGTAGGGGGTGAGCATGTGCTCAAGGGTCGCAGGGAAGTGCGAGATTTTCCCATCTTCGAGCTTAATGTTCCAGCTCATCAGACACCCGGGACAGTCCAGCACCCTGCAGACACGATGACGAATACAGTTACGTGCCATAACCCAACAAAATTATCACCTCAGTATCTAACATGTTCAAAGTTTATGTGCAGTCATCACAGACCTACCACTCCCAATAAAGGACCATTTTTTATTAATAATTGTAATGAAATTCAGTTAAAAAAATATATTTATTAATTACTTTATAAATAAGATAGAGTACTTTACATTAATTAAATGTAATGATCGATTAGCAAATCCAACTGTAATGTCTTACATCGAACCCAAGCCAACACACTAATACTTTATTTCCTTTACTCTTCAAAACCTACTCGACTAAATACATGTTTGGATACTTGGTAACTTGAATTTCTTCACTACGGAAACCTCCTTTAATATCTTTGCCTTCCGTACCATCAACGTAGTAAGCTCTAGGTCCATAGTGACGAAACTTGAACACTTTAAATATTTCAGCCCTCAAGTTTGACGGGCTAGTCTTTAGTAATTGTTTCCTTTATTCACAGCATTCAGACATAGTATCTAACTGTTACTTTAGGTTTGTGCAGGCCCAGTTTCTTCTCATTTTTATAAACTGTTTGTAGTAAAGTGCTGCTCTTGTCATTCACAGGCTTAATATTCATGCCCCGATGTACTTTGTGATTTTATTTTCACACAAGCTTGAGTAATATAGCCACCCACTTGTAGCTTCCTTGTGCTGAGTAGTTTTGACCCTATTGTATTATTATTATGAAATATCATTTTCGACTGTCTAAATAGCTGAACGCACTCTTCGGTCCACACAAGTATTCATCAGATGCTGTTCTTTTACTAATACCTTGCAGTTGTTTGGTTGGGGGCAGATAAATAAACAGCCTAATGTTGGCTACTGTACATCGCGACGCAACAAACACCTCGACTACCTAGGTTATGTTACGAATGCATCCATTATATGGTAGGAAAAAATACGAAATTACAATAAATAATTTTATATGGATTTTTATATATACGTAAAACAGTAGCCAATAACACATGGTTTCAATGGTTTTTTTTATTTCGATATGTCCATTGGTTTTGCTGAGGATATGAAAGGAAAACATGCAAATGTTGACTTCGAAATGACATTATGGGAAAACTCTCTGAGATATGTTTTGACTACTGAGTATAACATCTATAAAACTGATATTATTTAATGCAAATATAAAATATTTGTTAATACAAACACAATACAATTATTTTCCCAATTCGATCACCTTAACTACTTTCTAACGAATGATACGTAATGAAACCGAAGAGTATTGCGACAATCGCGTAAGTTATCGACAATTGCTAATATATTTTTCACAGCGTTAACGATAATTGTAACTACTGTGGTGTTTATAAGAAGAGATTACCTATCTGTCTTTAAATACACCTAATTTCATTTGTTACGAGCTATGAGTGCCTAGAACCATAAGTGCCTAGAACCACTCGACCGAACAAACGCTCTTAAAAATTAATAAATATATTTTATAAAGCAAAATTATTCACTCGAACTAGGGTTTTATTTGGGAACATCAAATTTCTGATGTTCCTTGCAAGGGAAAAAACTGAATGTTGCAATAAACGTTTTCAGAACGATGTGCAAAATTACGAATTGGAAACAAAATAAGTTGTTAAAAAATTTTGTAGCAAGACACTTTGTTATTATTGCTCAAATCCGTGCCCGTCAGAGAAATATGACGGTCATACTTATGTCAAATCCACGTAAAATTTTTATATGATAGTTGAAAAACTATTATTAATTAGAAAACACATGCAATTAAATCAATTTATTATTTGTTCTATAGCGATACATCTCGTAAAAAAACAAGACCATATTCCAGTTTAATAACTATTATATTCTGTAAGACAAAATACAGCTGAACCATGCACTGAGAGAAAGAAATTGTTCACATAAAATATATTTGTTTGAGGAATATGTGTTTTACTGAAACATGCGATGTTTCATTTAAAAACGCCTTGTTTACAAAAAAACATACAAATTTTTTTACTGTAACCAGGTAATATGGTTGAACATATTTGTTTCAGTGAAACAATATTTTGCTGGCATAACCAAGTCGCAGTTAGTTGTCTCAGTCTATATTTGTGGCAATAAACTGAATTTTCATTTGAAACATTCGTTGTTGTTTCTCTCAAACAAATGTAGATTGGTTAGCGCAAACATTTGTAATCAAACATGTCATTTGGTTCTACCAAAAATATTTTCTTGTTTCGCCGTATACGTACTTAACATTTGTTTGCGTGAAAGATGTACATTGTTGTGTTAAACAAACAGTTGTTTGTATAACGTGATCAAGATGTCGGACACGCTGGCAACTTATTCGTTTTGGTTAGTTATGTTTTTGTTTCATTCAATATATAATTTCGTTAAAATGTGGTTATTAATAATAAACAATGTAACAAACGCAACCCATTAATTTTTATCGGTTTAATAAACACATACCAAATATTGTTAAATTTCCCTGATATATCATCATAACCCAACAGCTGTTCAATAGTTCTGCTGGTCTAGTGGTTAAGGTAATAGACTACTAATTTTAGGTATTCGGGTTCAAATCCCACCTCTGCCAAGAAATTGAACTTTGTATAAAAACATGTAGTACATGATTAGAAACGTGAATAGTATCTCCGAAATAAGAAAACCGGCGAATAATTGATTTATTTTCTATTTTAAACAACCGGACAATGGCAGGATTGTTACCAAAACATTCTTATTGTTTCACTCAAACAAATGCAGCTTGGTAAGCACAAACATATTTCACCAAACATATTATTTAGTTCTACCAAATGTATATTTGTTGGGCCATATATGAACGTACCATTTGTTTGAGGGAAACCAATTATATTTTATAGTACCATTTCTTTTTCTCAGTGTGGCTATAGTTCAAACACCTATACTGCAGCCGTTTCTTGTTATATTTTATAGTGTTGCATATTACGAAAGAACTTAAGGAAATGACAAAAAAATAAAATATGTTTGCTTTATCCAAGAATCGAACATGTGGTTTTTGTTACTAATGCATAAAGTTTACTGTAAATATAATTTTTTAAATCTTATTTGAATTAGATTACGTCCTTTATTCACGTAAGCTTTCACTCACGCGCTGTCAGTATGCGCGTAAATTAACGAAATGTGTCTGATAAATGGGTCACATTGAAGTTCGAGAGTCACTTTCCGGGATCAACAACCGTTACAGATAGCACATTCCGCTTATTTTCTTTGCAGAAATATTCCGTTGCAATGCAGTTATAGTGCAAAATAAGATAGTTTTTATTTTGCCAAATCAACTCGTGATTAGTTCCGTATTTTCTATTGCAGTTAGTAATTTGTTTCTGACAAAAATAAAAAAGCACGAATTATTTCTATACGTAAAAGAGAAAACTGACTGACACATCAAATTGCAGCCCAAACTACTTGACCTAGAACCATGAAATTTTTTGTGTGATGTCTCTTATGTCGTAGGCGAGCACAAATAAGGGATTTTTCGAAATTCGACCTCTAAGGGGGTGAAGAGATAAAATGTGTTTCCGAAGAGACGTCGATAGAGCTCGGGCCAGACGGTCTATCATCGTGATTTATACTTTAATATGTCACACATAAAAATGCATGTTAGTCAATTTCAGGATTTTTCGAAATTCAATATTTAAGAGGGTGAAAAGTCCTTAAATGTGTTGCCGATTAACTATCGATATCTATCGAATCTTTAAGGAAAAAGAGTTGGTTTTCACTTTAAAATGTTGCTTACGTTAATACCCAAAGAGGGGTTTTGAAATTCGACCCCCAAACAGTAAAAAAAATGAAAAATTCCAATTGGCTATCGTCGTGATTTTTACTTCAATTAGTCACGTATGTAAATGTCTATGACAGGACTCCAAGATGTTTCGGAATTCTTTAAATAAGGGGGTAAAACGCGTGAAATGTGTTTTCGATTATTCCTCCATATCTATGGAACCAATCGAGATATCAAAGTGCTCTTAGCTTTAGATTGATAATTTTAAAAATATCCAAAATACCATTAAAATATACTTTTCGAATTCGGTCCTTAAGAGGTAAAAAAAGTAAGCTGTGTTTTCGATTCACAATCGATATATATCGATCCCATTGATTTTTATATGGCGATGTGATTTTTGTTTAAAATTGATGCTTACTAAAATACCTTAAGAGCAATTTCACGAATTTTTGGAATTCCACGCCTAAGGAGGTTAAAAAAAATTAAAAGTGATTAAATGTGTTTTTAATTAATCGTTCGTACATCTTGAACCTAGCGGACTATTTTCGTGTTTTTTCAGGTCCAAGAGACACTAGTTAAGTAGTCTAAACTGTGATACAAGGATATTTCGAAATTCAGTCTCTTAAGAGCTGAAAAGACATGGAATGTGTTTTAGATAAATCTTCGACATATATCGAACCCATTGAAAGATATTAGGATATTTTTTGCTTCATGATGATGATTACGTAAATTACAGAAAAAGGTTTTCAAATTTTTCAAAATTCGGACTCTCAGTACAGTACAGAGGTGATATGTGATATTTTAATGAATGATCGAATTTGCTTTCAGAAGTAGCTATCGTCGTGATTTTCGTTTCTACTGGATACTTGAACAAATACCTAAGTAGTGAAATAAAAATTTTCCGAAAAATCGATACCTAAATGGATGAAAATGCATAAATTTTGTTTTCTATCAGACAATGATACTTATCTAACCAGTAGAGATATTGAATCGGTGTTCGCATCAGGATTATGCTTACGTAAGTACTGTTATTTAACGGTTCAATTTTCTAGAGGAAATTGATTTAAAGAAAATTAACAATTATTTTCAATCTGTAAAACTTCAGTCTTTATTTATTTTCATAGATAACAAAAAAAGATAGCTACTCTTTTCATCCAAAAACGTACATCAATTCTCATTTCCTTTTATTACATAGTTCATTTCTCACATTCTCCCACCTAATTTTGTATTCAAAATTACATATCTTTTCACAATAAAAGATTTAACCGATGTGGTACCTTCACAGTTCTTCCTCTCTGAGTACGATACAGTTCATTATCGTTATATGTAACGGTTCCAACACGATCCTCTGGAACAAGGTCTAATTCATCTTTGTTGTCATTATATACATCTTCATTATCTGTATTATCGGCATTCACCCCTACTTCTAAAGGAAACTCACGCTGTAAAGGTCTGATCAAGGTTCCGGAAGGTATATGTATTTTAAGCACTCTCGCTTTACAATCGTGTCCTCGAATAATGTTTTCAAATTTTCCTAGAGGCCAGTCTATTCTTTTATGGTCTTCAGAACCAATCAACACTACTTCTCCAATTGTTGGTTCACGTGTCTCCCTGCGTTGAGTCCACTTTAGGCTCCCCAAATATTCTGAACGAAATCTAGCTCTCAACCGCTTAAATAGATTGTGTCGATAACGTAATCTATGATGCAAGTTTTTTGCCTCAATTTCTTCAATATCCTTCATGTTACTGTTTTTTTATGTCCCGTAAGAAAGCAGCAGGTGTCAAAGCTATCGGATCTTGGTTATTCTCTGAAGTTACTGTAATAGGTCTCGAATTCACTAGATCCTCACACTCACAGAGAATGGTATTCAGCTCATCGAATGTTAGTAGAGGTCTCCCTAGTATTCGTCGAAGAAGTCGCTTGACAATTTGAATCATCCGTTCATAAAACCCACCCCACCAAGGGGCTGCTGGAGGATTAAATCTCCATCGAATCCTTTCTGTTGAGCAGTATAAATGTATTTTGTCCCAATCCAGTTCTTCGAGTGCATTCTTCATTCCTCGAAAACAAGTGGCATTATCACTGTAAATCACACTCGGTCTTCCTCTACGAGCTACAAAACGTCTCAAGGCTAAGATGAACGATTCTGTACTCAGGGACATGACTAACTCTAAATGCACAGCTATGTATACGCCACAAGTGAACAGAGCAATCCATACCTTTTTCTTATTTCTTAGAAAAAGTGGTCTAGCATAGTCTATTCCACAAACTTCGAATACTGAAGCATCGTTCACTCTGTTAGAAGGTAAAGGAGGAGATTCAGTATCAAAACTCTTGCATGCGTGTCTCTGACAGATAATACAGTTTCTCAGAACTTTACGGGCCAATTGTCCTCCTTTAATAATCCAAAATTTCTCTCGTAATAAGGTCCATAGTGTGAGAGCTCCAACATATTTAGCCTTGAGATGAAAATGACGAACCAAAAGTTCCACAACAGGATGTTCATAAGGAAGGATAACAGGGGTGTTAAATGAAGGTTCATAATATATTTCAGTCAGTCTCATTTCTACACGAATAAGGCCATTTTCATCTCTAAAAGGGTGTAATTTACATATTCGAGTCTTCTAAGGAACCGAAAATTTCTTCTTGTACAAGTCTTAGTACAGTATCTTCAGCATACTTTATTTAATCCACTGACAAAACCCCACTATGTAGATCTACTTTATGCAGTGTGTTATGCTTAAAACGTAACATCCAAGCAACCATGCGAACAATCTTTTCATATTTGCTGAAGTACTTGTACAACCAATGGTGAATCTTGTTTGTAAAAATGAAAACTGAAGTCTTCTTCATCTTTTCTTTACTTACTTCCTCTTCTAGGTATGAAATAGAGGACTTTGGCCCTGTATTTTCATTTGCATACAACCAAGTTGGTCCCTCCCACCATTTCGACTTCAGTAAATAAGCAATTGAACATCCTCTCGACAGTAGATCGGCATGATTTTGTGTCCCAGGTAGGTGTCTCCATTCAATCCCTATTGTCGATTCTCTCATTTCTTTGACACGTTTTCTAACGAATACAGACCACTCTTCTTCACGTTGTATCCATGCAAGTACAGTACTTGAATCGCTCCATGCATATACAGGTTCGTTAGTCCAACCAAGTGCTTCTTTTACTGATCTGAGTAGCCGGTATAGTCGCAATCTTTGAGGGTGAAAGCCTAGATTTGGATTGAACTAGATTAACTACAACTTCTTCCTGTTTCGTTTCACTGCGTAAAAACACATATGCCGCATATGCTTTATTACTTGCATCACAAATTAAGTGTAGTGATATTCTGTACATTGTTCCAATGTTTCTACTAATAGCTAGTTTAGTAAGTAGGGGTACTTGTCGAAACCATACTTGAAATTTTTAATACATTCATCATCTACTTGATCGTCCCAATCCAGTTTCTTCTCCCAAAGACCCTGCAACATCAATTTCAGACTTAAAGTCGCTGGCCCACTAAAACCTATTGGGTCAAAAATTCTCTGGGTCATGGAAAGAATATTTCTCTTCGTAACTGGTTTCTCATTAAAAACCTTTTCCCACCAGTCTACATTCAGTTTTAGAGTGTCTGTTGAACGATCCCATTTAAGACCTAATATGGAAGTTGGTTGTTCAGAAGAATCTCCCGAAAACTCCCACCCTCTAATGTTGATCCCTCTTTGAACCATGACTCTCGTTGCTATAACCTGAATTTCCTTAGCTTCTGTCATGTTTTCTACACTTGTCGCAAGGTTATCTACATAGAAGCTGTTAAGAAGCTGAGTTATTCTTTTCTCCTCTTGTTGCGAGCATTCCTTAAGGCACTTATGCAGGTGATAGTCAAGAACTGCTGCTAATAAAAACGGGCTACACGTTACTCCAAAAACAACCCGTGAGTGTTTCAAAGTAATCATCACTTCTTATTCCTTCCACCAAAAGTTAACTTGAGGTAATCAAGATCTTTGGGATGTACTGCAATTTGTAAGAATTCCTTCTCTAAGTCAGCTGTCAAACCTATTCTTTTCTCTCTAAAACGTAGTAAAAGATTAGGTATAAGTTCAATAAGATTGGGACCTGGTTCTAAGCAATCATTCAGTGAAGGAAACTTACAAATTTTTGCTGAAGCATCAAAAACCGGCCGTACCTTGGTAGTACTGCTGTCTATTTTCACCACAGGTCTGTGTGCTAAATAATAACCTACGGAATCTGCTTCTGCTATTTCAATAATATTGAGTTCATCACCTCACGTATCTCAAAGTCATATTCTTCAAACAATCTGGGCGTCATAAGTAATCTCTTTGTTGTTTTTAGTCTCGTTTTTGCTAACTCATAATTCGTAGGCAAATTCCATACAAAGTCATACCATGGTAATCTTACTTGATATCTACCTACTACAAACTCAACTGTATTTTTAAAATGTTATATCGCCGATAATATTGTTTCTTCTTCATTTTTCTTCTCAATGGGATCTCTGATACCAATTGTTTCGAATTTCCACAAATCACTTATATTAGCTGTGGAGATAGAAGCCTTTGTAAGAGTCATAGCAAGATTGTTATTGCAGTTTGTATCACATGAAATTTTTTCTGTTCCCATTAGAGTCCATCCAAATAAAGTCTCAACTGCAACCACTCCAGTTGAAAGAATAATCCTATTGCCTGACCAGATTTTTCCAGCCACATCAGCTCCTATCAATATTCCAATAGATTCATGTATGTCAGGTTTTAATTTTATTCCTATTTATCTGAGATCGTTTTGTACAACAATGCTTGGATTAGTAATGGGAATGTTAGAAGCTATTTCTAACTGATCTAATACTGAAAAATTGCAAGCATAACTGCCATTTAGCCCCTGTAAACGAGCCTTATAACAAGTATGTTTCAATAACCCAATGCTACAACCTCCAAACAAATAGTGAATCAGTTGCTCTTCACCTATTTGTGAATAATTCATTTCTTTTGCCAAACTACTTAAAATATAAGATCTCTGCGAACCACTGTCCACTAATACACGAATTTTCTTATGATAGTCTCCATTATGTATGATAACAGCAAATGTCTGAAAATAGACTTCGTTAGAGCAATTATCAGTAAGACCATGACGTAATGCGAGTAGATCTGCTTCCGATGTCGGTACAAGAAATCTCTTTTCTTTGTCTATTACCAAACTATTAGTAGATTTCTTGTCACACATTAGGGAAACATGTTGTCCTCCACATGAACTGCACCTTGCTTGACATCTCCAAGCACGATGCTCTCTTTTAGTACACGCGAAACAGCAACCAAATCGAGAAAGGCACTTTCTTTTTTCTTCATACAACATATCTAAAACTTTACTACAGGCAACAGACCGATGGCTATCATTACAAAAGGGACATTTTTCAATACGGTTGACATTGGATAATTCATTAGCTGTAACGAAGTGTTCCTTTTCAAGGTTAATCAATTTACTTCTTCCATTGGACTTCTTATGCGCTATTTCAGGTTGAGCCTTAGCCATAGCTACTCTTTCTTCTGCCAGTACCTCTTTCCTAATAAATTTTATAAGATTTTTCATCTGTTCTTTCAAAGGTGCTTCGATATCACTGTTTGTTCGTTCCCAATTTAACAATGTATCTACAGGCAGACAAGACTCTATCAAAGGAAGAAGAATGGCAGCATAAGTATCAGCTATTATATCTAAGGTTTCTAAAGCCCTTAACTGTGATTCTAGTTTATCGTAAAGTATAGACAATGTTTTATCTTCTTGATCCACAACTAATTTCATCAATTCTCTGATGTAAAATTGTATAAGAAGATCTTTTCGACCAAACATTTCCTTTAAAATATGAAAATCCTTGACATAATTTTCTCCAGAAGGTGGAAAACATTCAATCACAGATCTAGCCCTAGATTTTGGTAAAGTAGCTTGTATAAGATACTGAAACTTCTCCTCATTTGAAAGTTCAGAATCGCTATCAATACAAGAAAATTGGGCCCAGAATCCTAACCATTGAGAGATTTCACCATCGTATTTAACCAACTCCAGCTTAGGCAATCTAATATGATTTCGTCTATTTGCATTAATTTCAGATACAGATTTGTCAACTATAACCTGAGTTTGTTGTAAGATATTAACTTTATCTTTTATTGAATGGAACTTTTCATTATAATTATCAGTTGACTCTAGCTCTTGAGTAATCACATCTTCACTTTCTCCCGTTTCATAAAGTAGCGCCTTGACTTCAAGGTCAATGTCAGACATATCACAATACCTTGCTTCAAACACTAAAAATTTAGTGTTAATTATCTCTTTTTCCGCCCCTGGTCACTAACAAGTTATTAATAACATCAAATTGTTTTGAGAATACTGACCTCAATACTCTCCTCTTCTTTAAGGCTGTCCTTAATTCGTCTTCTTTTCCCATATTGGAATAATTACAGTTTATTGAAATCAATTTTTCTCTATTTCCATAAATTGTCCTGTCGCGGTCGCCATATGTTATTTAACGGTTCAATTTTCTAAAGGAAATTGATTTAAAGAATATTAACAATTATTTTCAATCTGTAAAACTTCAGTCTTTATTTATTTTCATAGATAACAAGAAAAGACAGCTACTCTTTTCATCCAAAGACGTACATCAATTCTCTTTTCCTTTTATTACATAGTTCATTTCTCACAAGTACCAAAAAAAGTACTGCAATTTTTAACTGTGAAAGATAACTTCATTAAGAAGAAAACATTGTTTGTGAACTTTTAAGGCAGACGATCCGATCAGCAAGTACGACCAGCGAGAAATAACTTACACAGGAGTTTCATTCTACAGTTATATCGAGACGTTGTGTTGTACAACCTGCATGAACCAGAATATTTTGTTTTTAAAAGTGGTTTTCATGAATAAATTCGACATTATGTGGCGTAGTTGTTTGTAGCTACGATCTATTTTTCGGGAGGTTCTGGGGTCAAATTCCTTTAAAGTCTGTGAATATGTTCACGTCCAACACACTAAAATGCAAGGAATATGAAATTAGTACCTACAATTTGGATGAAGTCCAAAAGTTGTGAAAATGGACTATGCAGTCCACTATGTTCCTCGTCAGCATCAGCCCACAATTCACTAACCTCTAGGTTGGGGCACCAAATACGTTCATATTTCAGCGAAACATTATTCCGCAAAAACTCCTTAACGCCAAACTTCAAGAGAAGGTTTAGAAACAAATATGTTATAGAAGGCAACATTGCCAATAGTTGTCCTCCAGGTAAATCAGTCTCAATACCACGTAAACTAGGTATTTCGTTCGATTACTCTCTTATATTTAACAGTCTGTAATGGACCCCTTGCATGAAATTTTAAATACGTTTAAATGTATGCCATATTGTTAACAATGAATAAATATGAAGATACCAAAATAATTTTTCTTCTAAACAATATAGTTTATGAATGGGAAGCAAGCAAAGTTCGGGGAAGCAGCAGGCGACCGAAAACATATTTTGATTGGTCCACATCACAGGCCATAACTGCAGCAATGGTGATATAAAGGCTTAAGATAGAATAGTATTTAACTTTAAGGATCCTGGTTCAAAACCCACGTACATCATTTATTTTTTAAATAATACTATTAGACAGTTTTAGAAACGTCTGAAACAAATATATTTTAATGTTTTATTAATTTTTTTAAACCACCTATTTTCCATTTTCGCAACCATATAAATACGATGTCTGAAATTGCATATTTGTGCGGAAAAAACAGCTATTTAAATTGAATGCGAATCGCGAAAGTGATTTTTTTATGTGATCTAGTAGTATAGTGTACCTACATTAAAATAATGGGTAAACTTGACTTTAGGCTAAATGTATTTATTTTTTTGTGCGCGTTCAATCACTCGTTACTTCACATATTACGTAATGAACACGTCATTCGTGGTAAATAGTACTGCAGTAGGCTTATTTTATACTGATAAACAACATAAATAAATTTTTTTTTGCGGTACGCTAAACCAAAACTACATAATAGCCCAGAAGTATTCTTTGCTGTATAAATTTATGTATTGCATATGAACCTAACATCGGTAATGAACTACAAAATACTATTGGTTATACAATTTGGATAAAGAATCGACGGTTCCATGCAAAATCTGAGAAACAAGATTTTACTAACCCGAAATATTATTGAACTCACTAAAGTTTTCCAATATCAACCCAGAGAGTAACCATTGCACCATCGTGGCCGTCACTTGGTGTGGTTCTGTTGTAAAGTAAATGTATGGGTATTAAATAATTTAATATAGTAATGGTTTGCGCCAGTAAACAGGTATATTTAATGTATTATTGCATATCACAGTGCTCAGTTATTGCTCTGATATTTAGCGATATAAAATGTGAATAACACTAAACTTTTATAAAATCTCCAACTCGAATACCATTGAAATATAACATTTGTTACATTTTATGATTGACTACATACGTATAACCAAACGAACCTCTGCAACAGACTTAATTTTTTTTTTACCAAGCGTAGTATGGCACTCCGTCGGAGTGCAACAGCAGTCAGCTAGCTTGCCAAGGCTCGGTGTGTACTATGGCTGGTGACGTCACTGCACGTTCCCGCCGCCGTTTTAAAAGCGCGAACTTTTAACTGACTTAAAATTTAAAAATTTCAACACACATCTATTTCTTTTTATATGCACGTAGTGTGGATGTTCTCATTGAAATTCACTTGAGGGGTCCATTAACTCACGTCAACTTTGCTGTGACAATAGATAGGCACAGTCGCTGTTACTGGCAGGGACAATCTCAAGACTGCTTTTCGCGTGGACAGCTATAGCTATTTATACTGCTGCAGAGTTAACTCAACTAGCATATTTGTCAATCTAACGCTTGTTGACTGAACTACCTGTCTGGTGTACAAAGAGGTATCTGCTCTGAGAAATGCACGTGAGCAAAGCCACGGGCGTACTGCTAGTTAACATATAAATCGAAAATCACATTTATTCTAAGTATAAAATTGCTGACATTTGAATATAGAGTCTTCTTGACCACTGTTCGTATTTCAAAGAAAATAGAAACATATATTATACAATTTAATGGAAGATTTTACTGTATGATCACAACGATTTTAAGCAGTTTTATTATTTTTAAAAAGATTACTTAAACATTATAAAATAAATTTCAAATGAATTTTATTGGTGACCAGTTTCAAGTATCTGTTGAACAACACTTTCAACTTTAGACTCGCATTAATATACCGTATAATAGTGTCGCGAATATCGGCCTGCCATAAACACGACGCCGTAATCTCTGTTTAATTGACAAACACTGTTATTTTGGAGATTTAAAGTTAAAGTTTAGAGTTAAAACTAGATTAAACAAAGCTCAAAGGTTCTTGTAAAATAAATATGCTTCACATTCAAGCGTTAAATTTTTGCTAACAAGTAGAGAATGCAAAAACTTGGTACACTGTTGAATATATGTTCTAAAAATTTGTTAACAGCATTCTGTCGAAATAATACCTTGATTTAATTTGTAGCATCCTGCCCGAAAAAGTATCGGGATCGATATGGGGCACGGATTTTCGAATTTGAATATTATGTTTAACAGTGACACTGGTCACTCGATTTTTGATTACATGTTCTCTTCCCGTGCATTGCCAAACGGTTTCATATCCACCTAACGACATTCCACACCGGCTCCCAAGGCCAATGCTGTTAACAATCATCCAAATTTGTTCACTTGCTATGGACATGAACGAACGGTAATATAAAGCGATTTCGAGTACTTGTGAGGATTGGGTATGATAAAAGTTGGTTTCAAAGAAGCATTTTGGTCACAGAAACTGTTTTTGACCATTTGATTTCTAGGAAGCCCTGACCACTCAAGCTGCTCGGAATACCAAACTAGAGAACGAGCTAATTTCAAAATTCGCCCGTTCACTTACGTCTCTCGAATTGTGCTAGTGCTACCACGCGGCGTCAAAAATAAAGATGTATACAGAGTTATTTAATTTTATTTGTCGTGTAAGCGTCGTATTCGCTCAATGCGCTGGTCAGTTGGTATTTTCATATTAAGTTGTCGAAAGTGGGCCCAGAAAAAAAAATTAAAGCAACCTACATGGTTGACTTTATCGGGAAAGAGGTAAAGCTGTGAAGTGTAATAAATTAAAGTGTTTCATTTAAGAAGTTTATATACAATTTTTATGCCGTCTGAACATAAATTACTTAAATACAGTTGTTTGTGTATTACGTACAACTTTATCACACAATAGACACCTTTGGCCAAAAATTGTAATATCTCTAAATATATTTCTAACATATATATATAGAGGTACGTAAATTTCGCAGATACATTCCAGGTCAGGTTGAACGCCAATTATGTATACTTCATTGTCATTTCTGTGACTATTTGGCGGCTGTTACGAAACGCGTTTGACTACTGCAAGCCAGTAGTAAATAAGGAAATAATGCGAAGTGCTATCGCTTGCTACCTGCTTGTACGATTATAAACCAATATATAATCGATTGTGGCCAGTGGGTGTATAGGACTGACAAGTCTAGGCTGCTGCCAGATGAATCCGGGAAATTCACGTACCTCTACATATATATTGTATACAATTAGGTGAACAGAAGTACCGGTATTCACTTCGTGATTGACGCCGTGAATGTTGGAGTGAGTAGGGACCTAGGAGGCCTACAATGGTTTGTGGCAACTCCGCGCCAGAGCGGGCATCTGGGTGAACGATTGAGTTCAAATAGGCCTATACCGGGTCTATTCCTGTCTAAACGTCGGAACTTCGCAGTGAATGACAAAAATACTTGATCGTTCGTTTGGAAGTTTCGAATTGGTAGAGTAACGACTTGATCACATTTAGTATCGAGGAAATAAACGAGTGTACTTATTACCTAGAACACTTCTATGCACCCTAGCGTTTACTTTACTGCGAATGGCCTTCTATGCAATTCTTTTATACCAAGTCACAGCATATTTAGAAAAGTCAACGTGTTTTGCCCAACATGATATTGAAAAAAACTAATGGTCGCATCACACTCTTCTGTTTCGACGCTGACTGTAAGCTACGTTATTTCTATTTGTGTAAGTTGTCGTAGAGGACACTAAATATTTAAGCATAAAGTAGCCTTAAACACATTTTTAATTGATTATAATAAAATTTATTTGAAATGACGCTTTACATGTTAAAAAAATTTCTCTCAAATTAATTTTAATTGCATGCGAAATTATTAAACCACTGTTTTATTTTCTGCGATGACGTTCAGTCCTACTCTGACGATGTTGAAAACTCTTGTGCTTGTCCAGTAATTTAGGAGGAATTTATCCTTAAACATTTTCCTAAATCAAGTGGTACCTCCAAAAAGTGGAAAACCAGTACGTATATCTTTAGTACCAGCATTTATATAATTACTTCATTAACTAGTGCTGCAAATGATTATATTTCCACTAATTTCCTAGCCACAATTTCAAACACAGTAAACTATCCACTTCCCTTCTATTGGAAAGTTGTCGAGAAATAAGTTAGGTATAGACTCTTCACGATAAAATGAGCACTGCTTAAATTTTCCTTCCAGTCATTCTGCGATCAGCTTTACTATTTTTAACATGAAAACTAATTTGAAACTAAAAATCATTGTAAAAATTTCACCGCTATCAAAAACTTAAAACCTTTGGCTCCATTAAAATACAGTTATGGATGTAAGTGTTGGGAAGTGCTCATTTAAAGTGCACAGACTATAGTCACATAGGCCAGCAAGTACCCTAGTGGATGTCAGTACATCACTTATCACTGCCTCCGTGTATTAGTTTTACACGTAGGCTTCAATATCCACAAAATCGTATATTAAAACAACGTTAGTCTTAATTCACTCATATCTACACAAAAGTATTATTCAGGTGAAACCTGATTCGTACGACGCCTAACATGGGTATCTACTACTTCAATTATTAATATAATTATTTCCAGTATGATTTTTATCGGGCTCACTGATAGAGGTAAATAGCTTTGGGTCGTTAAAAGAAACAGGACGCAACACAAAATGTGTGATCAGTGACGTTTTTATTTGCTAACTGTAGTCAGTCTTAATTTGTTATAGAAATATTTAAACAGCCAAATATATAAATTCATTAGAATGTATTTTATGTAATATATTTTAGACTGTAAGAAGCTGGTGTTTCAATCAACATTTCCTTTATATTCGAATAAGAATTAATATTTTATATGAATCACAGTGTAGTTAAACTACGTAACAATAACGGTTTAGTGATATTTAGCTATGTTTCGTCTGCAGACATTCCTACTGCGGTTAAGAAACTCTGCCAGTGTAGCGAGTCGTATTTGACTCGAAAACCACGTGCTACTATAAGACAGCTGTTGTACGGTGAAGGTCTTTTGAAGGTCAATGCTGGAATCTGATGGTAGGTACAGCCAGCATAATGATTTTTTTAACAGTAAATCTAAGTGTGAAAACTAAATTACTCTCAACCTAGAAGAGTTTCTCTTGTTGTGCAAGTGGGCAAAACAGTTGATTATATACTGATGACATTTTTAAATTAAATGTTTGCATTCAGTATGTCTTAATAGAATTTTCGGTCCCGGTTAGTATCAGAACTTTTCCATTATTTCTTGGGTAGAGTATCGTCGCAGTGGTAGTGTTATGTACGTTATACTGGCGCTGGGAAGAATAACATTTTCATTTTTGTTTCGACTTAAAATTTTAATTTAACAACTAATTATGAATTAGGTATTTCAATACGCAATAATAACATAGTCTTCGATCAGAATGTTGTAAACCATAAACATGTAAATATAAATGCGTCGTAACGTATTTATATTAATATTATAGTGTCCATACATATACGAAACTCAACAAAGAAAATCCATTTTGCTATTCTGACGGAGTTTAAACTAATATCTGTAAACTCTCATATTTCGTAATCTTGGTATGTTTCAAAGAAACATGTGTTAATAATGACCATCATGAAGCTCCTACAGTGATCCACGCCTAAAGTTCACATGTGATATTATTACTTAAAAGCAATAGGCCTATTTTTGGCAGTGTATGTGAGTTAAGGGTTAGTATGTTCGTAAAAATTATTATAACTAAAGAAACAGACCAACTTGAAACATTAATATCCCGCATAGTCATATTTATGTTCAGATGGGATTACAGTTGATGTAATGCCAATTTAAGTTTCATAATGGAGAGTTTCCGTTAAAATTATGTTTCAAAAAACGAACGTCAAACAGAATTAGTTCGCAATTCTCTATTAAGAGTTCCTGCAGAGGTGTTATAGGCGCGACACTCTCAATGATTTCAAACACGCAATAGCTTGTCAATCCGAGCTGCTAACTCTGTTTTCTGTCCTTACGTCGTATATCTGTAACACTTTCAGCGGGTATCTCATCATTTTACTTCTCCGTCGCTTTTATTTTACTGCATATGTGTGCGAAAATAGGCTACATTCAAAAGTGTTTGCTGGATTGTGATATTAAATAATTTTTTATATGTTTACTACACTACGTAGCTTCACCCACAGTATTGGGATGAAATTTTTCAGGGCAAAATTAATGTGCCCAAAACAGGCCTTAAAACATATTACTGGGACAAACCAGAAGTTTACGAATTTATAATAGCCCAACATAAGTTGCAAATGTTTTTATATATACTGTTTCTTCGGTCATAACACCGAATCAATAGCAACATAAAAAACTATATACCTATGCGAAATGGGAAAAATTTTAAAAATTGGTACTCCAAATCGTAGTACTTAATGACAATTTAAGAAGGCTACAACACACAACCACTACGCAGTGAAATGTGCAGTTTACTGAAACTGTGTAATTTTTAGGTCTCTCATTAGTAAGAGTAAGTAGAGTAGTATTTTTATATTACAGCACATTAAGTCAGAGAAGGATGCTTTTAATCGTTTATTAGACACTTAACTATGATTGACATCTACTAAAAAACAAAATACCATTTACGGGATTAACTAAGGCGCTAAATAATTACATAAAAAAATTTACTTTTCTGATCGCAAAGTTGTATATTTTGAGTCGTAATTTTGACGAGAAATGTGCAGGTACGGACACTAGCAAAGAATATTTCGACAACGACAATAATGATTTCGACAAGGATTTTATATTTATGTTGTTCTCTGATGCTACTCTCAAACATAGCACTTTAATTCTTAATGTATAAGACGAGACATTTTAATAGAAAAATACAAAATGATATAATGTAAATGCATAATATGCTTTTAGATAATAGACTATGTCATTATGTTATAAGATAAAATTGTTCAAGTGTTATGCCACTATTTTTCTCCCAATTTCGTTATATTTTGATGCGTGCTCAGGACCCGAGAATAACTTAATTTCCCTTTCGGTAACACTGCACTTGAAGCTGTAACAATAAAATTATCTTTACATAAAGAATGGAATATTTCGTAAATTCAGTGCCCAGCATGCTAGAATATACTGTCCTGTATAAAATCTTCGTTTATTGTGCTCCACAAAATGTCTGCAGTTCTGCAAACACTATAAAATAAATACAACAAATGAGCTGCATGCCATCATTTTCAACTCCGTGAGTTGTGTACTTCTTATTCCAAGGACTTTTATTTTGCGAGCTGTAGCGCGCGCGTCAATTCACAACCTGTGATTGCGCCTGTGACTTAGTACGTCTGCGGTACACGCCGAACATAACCGAACGGGACCTTGAAATATTTTTGGCTCCACGAGTGCGCTCATTTATTCTGAACAGCACAGTACATGTTATAAATACAATGCCAACCGTTTTGAAACGGAAACCTCTATATAGAAGTTTAGCTCGTTAAAAATGTAGACGTGTTGTTGTGGAGGTAGACGATGACAAATGTATTTCAAAAGCAAGCGAATAATATCTCGACAATAGTACGGACATCTTCAGTCCCACGTTATTTCAAATAAATACACTCCTAAACAAAAATTTAGAAAACTTAAACATATGTCTGTCTATTCTGAAATAAATCATTTTAAAAGTTATACTTTAAAATATTGTTTCGTGCTTGCTCATACGGCACAAATAGTTACATATATACCCGCTTCCTTTTGTTATGACAACTTAGGGCGTGCACGATTACTATTACAATCACGAAACACGTGCATATTGCGTGCGGTTTGTTCCACATAACATTCGAAAAACAAAAGTGCCGCTAATCAAACAATGCACACAATTCTTAAAATTTACTTTTTTATGTTCTAGCATAATTTCATACATCCAATGAAGTATCTGTAATTAGTTCATTGTGTGAAGCCTCAGGAACACAACATTTGGAAGCTAGCTGTAGTTTGTACGATTTGAATTGAAACTGTACGCAATTTATGCAGTTTCTAAGTCACACAGGTCTTCACAAATAAATTGTGAACAGTTCACAGTTACTGTTTAATGTACATCACTTTCCCCTGTGTATTTAATCTGATTTCGAGGGATTAGTTTGGAACGATAAAAAAATTTCTCACGGAAATAATGCTACTAACAAAACATTAAACGCAATTTGAATTATACATAAACTCTATAAGACAAATGATAAATAAAATCGCACAAAATTTGTTTTGAAATCTAGATATGCAAAAGTATGCGATATTTACGGGGAAAAGGAGGCCATATTTTCACAAAAACTAGGAACCTGAGCAGTGGCGGCTCGAGGATTGTTACCAGGGAGGATACAAGTTGCAGAGAACTATATATACACTTCTGTGAACACACTGCCGTATACCAATGATCATGAAATATGTACTGTTTACTATTGTGTTGTGAGCAGTCAGTAATAAGCGGCCCCTACATTCACAGTGGCTGTAGCATTAACTAGCGCACAACAATATACAGTTCTCTGCAACTTGTGTCCTACCTGCCAACAACCCTCGAGCCACTACTAGACCTGAGGAACTCACGTTTTCTTTACGGCACAGGCTAGAATTACAACTGTATCTCCGTGTGGTTTCCGCAATGTGTCCTATATTTCATTTGGTACATCGTGGGAGGCGTTGAAGCAATAATTAAGAAGCCACTAAATGCATGGCCAATCACGCGGTATCACTGATACAGCGAGCAGCCAATGAACAGCAGCTGTTTACTTGAATGCACAGATATTCTTCGAGGCTAGCCTACATGTCAGTGAACACGAACATTTTCCCCCTGTTTTTACCATAAAGTCATCCCGTTAAATACACAACATTTTAAAAAGTAATTATATTTATTCTGCGTAATTATCATTATACGATTATTTAATTTTTGCAAATATACGCTGCAGTTTTTAATTTTTAGTTGAAACATTTGATGCAACATTACTTTATGTACCGCAATTAGTTATATTAAGCTCCGGCAGGTAAGTAGTCCCAATAACATTTTAATTTAATGTCAAAGATATAATGGCCGAAAAATTAATATTGTATTCTCTCATATTTACTTCTCTATTACATACAAATAAAAAACTCTGATTTGCATCGTTTGAAAAGAAAACTAATGTTCAGGTGAAAGTGTAACGTCACTTGATATGAGACGAGCACAAGGCATTTTCTATCATATAGTACAAGATTTGATAAAGTTAAAAGTTTATATGTTTGTGCATCGCCAAACAAGCGTGCAACAACTGACGAACCCAATATTTGCTTCCCTGGCAAGATTTCAATAAGAGCTTTTAGTTCAGTTAAATATTCATTTTGTTAGAACAGCGAAAGGAATTTTTGGCGCGTTTCATATATAGCTCGGTCAACGAAAATTTGGTTGTATCATTCTCTATATACACACACGTAGGTCTATATAATTCTGACTGTAATAAATTTTCTTCTCTGTACAGCACTGCTATATTCAGTTTCACACAACTACAATAAATATGGTCAGTTCCGTGGACACATTGTTTATGTGTCGTACATATGTGACCAGAGCAGTCTCTACTAGAAGACCACGACCTTAAATTTGGATACCCTGCTAAGAAGAGATATTTTATGGCGCTTTGAACTCTGTAACGGCAATGGCCTTCCATTATTCGTTAGTCTGTCCTGCATATCGCCAATTCAGAGTAAGTTATCGCCGTTGTAGAGCTCGAAGCGTTATTTAGTGCACTGTTATTGGTAAACATTAAAATAGACATTCAGCACGTTGGGCCTAACAGAGTTGCCACTGAGAAGTTACGAGTCTTGACAACAACGCTGGCAGCTTAACTCCATTCATGAGGCATTAGCAACAATTTCACAAGTTCTGCACACTTTTTGAACACCCACTACTGACTACGTTTTTCTCAAGTCACATCGTAATCAATTAGAGAAAGAATGAGGACTGAAGCTTTGCTTAATGTTTTGTGATTTGACTGATGAGTAGTTGTCTGCAGTGAAATCTAACGAAATTTTAAATTTTGTGGTATCATTTTACATGTATTTTACAACATTCACGGAAAATCAATTAATTTTTATGCCATTACACATCAATATATCACATTATTTGCCACAAGAAAGAACCTCAGTAAGTTTGATAACTTTTATTTTTGTAGTTGTTGTAAAAGCTATGTTCTCTAGAGGTTAATTTAAAAAATATATATTTATATAAATTTAAAACACACATTAAATTATGTATTAATAAATTGAATGTGCACTGCTTCACAACAATAATAAAGTACATAGCACGTATCTACTACTTAAAAGCGATACTTATCGATGTAGTTGGTCGGTGTTTACTTGATACGTCTATGCTATACGCTATGTCAGTTGACATTTATGTTGCTAAAAATTAATATGAGATGTCAGTTAATCGAATTTAGAGTGAAGTTCGTGTTAGGTAGTAACTGATATTACACTTCAAGTAAGCAACAAAAAGTTGTGTAAAATGCAGTATATAATGATATAACCTCAGGTAACTTGCCAGTCTCATCCGTGCTTCATGAGGGCCCGAGGTAGATGCAGTCGCTAGAGCACTCACCTCTCACCAAAGTGATCTAGGTTCGATTCCATATGGGGTCTATCCCCAGATTTTTGCACGTGGGATCTTGCCGGATGATGCCGCTGGTCGGCGGGTTTTCTCGGGGATCTCGCATTTCCCTTTTTACTACCCAGCACTAAAGACCTAGATGGTAGGTGCTGGCCTAAATATCTTCACTTCTATGTCGTACAAATGAGTGTAATTTAGTTCCATTAGTGTATTTTGTCTTCAAATACACAGCAATGTCACCGCGTCGAGCATTTACGGGGAATTGTTGTTCATGTCGGAGCTGGTGACTGTGAGCGGGTTTTCTTCCAGTACACAGGTGGTGATTATGCAAATTGGCGACAGCATCTCCAACAGAACTGCGCTCGGTAGAGGGACGAAGGTATACCAGGGGAGGCTAACCTCACAGTCCAGACACTTATATTGTCACGATCTAGGCTGAAACAATACGCCTCGTGCAGGAATGTTATCTGAGTAAGCATCTGTTGATCGACACTGATAGCGAGAGGTGGATGAGAATTCGTAAGTTCCTTGAAGCGTCTGGCTTCGTCTTTTACCTAACACTTTCCGAGGACAAAGCAGTATGCTGCGGAAACTGCTTTCTTATAAGTACCGACCTCGTTAGCACTTTGGAAGCTATGTCTTAGTATTGCTCCAGTCATTGTTCGAAGAAGATTTACTCTTGTACGATATTTACATGCAACACCTGTATTTTATAATATCAGTACAACGTTGTTTGGAAACATTCCATGCAGATATCCATCAGTAGAACCACTGACGTTTGGCAGCTCTGCTTTATGGTCAGTGATTGGCTGTTTTTAACTCTCGACGTCTTGGAGATCTGCGCACAAATCACAGACGTGTGGTGTCGCAGTAACCTTGCTCTGGTTCGCCCAGTCTAATGAGCTATGCGGGCTTCCTGTAAACACGGAACTTAGCTCCAGTTGTAAACATGAGGCATTGAAGTAAGTTGGCGCAAACAATTGTTCCCAGAACATTGACTCTATCCACCAGCAAGTTCTCTGTTTGCAAGGATTGATAGAAGGAGTCTGTAGATATAGTATATGCTCACCACGTTATGACGGATAGATATGCGGGGAAGTGGGGGAACCCTGGGAAGAAGGGTGTCTTTGCGCCGCACATCGGTCGCTGTACTGTACGTAGCAAAAACATTAGTCGCCACGCATAGTCTGCATGTACTATTGAGCCCGGCACTGGACATTCCCGTGTTCATCAAGTTTCTCATAGTGCGAAGAAGGGTGTTATAAACAGTGTAATGCAGTGTTGCGACGCAGAAGTTACCAATTAATATCTGCTTGCACCTCTTGCGAAAATTACGGAAAAAGCTACGCGATACACTAGCATAAGCCACAGACAAGCTTCACGGATTCGCAAATGTAACAGAGAGAAGCCAAACGAAACACAAACAACCCCATGCAATAAATGTACGTAAGTTCTGAAAATTCATTTGGTTTGTGAGAAATTGCGTTATATCGTGTGTTATGCGATATGTTTATAAAATATCGCACGCAAAATTTTTGTGATATTTTGCGGTTTGTATAGCGACACGATTTTTGCGATGTAGTGTAGTGCAATATTTTGCGAATTGTCGTGGTAAGATGCTTCGAGATTTATCGCTTTACGATATATTTAACATTCTGCGGTATTTCTGTAAATTCGAGGTTGGGAGGTGGGGTCAGAGAAGAACTAATAAATAGATTAATGGCTCTAGATCACTTGGAACAGGATAAATGGGGCAAACGGTTAGTTGTGTTGATTTAAAAAAACCAATTTTGATAATTATGTTTTACCCACGTGGACTAAGCGAAACTTTGAAATCGATTATGTAAATCTTAAAATAAATATATTTAAAAATAATTGAGCTTAAAGAACTATACTTCAGTGCCAGCACGAAGTGCGAATAACTATTATAAAATGAGCCGAAAGATAAATTTAAGGTAGATTTAATAAATCAGTCATAATTATGGCGAGTGAAGGAATAGGGAGAGAGAGAGTGAGTGAGAGAACCATGTGTTGAGCAAAGAAAGAAAAAAGTAGCGACTGTGCTAAGAGGACTGATAACCCAAGCTGCGGAGTGTGTCATGTTTCTTGATAAGGCTTCCTCCAACTCCTTCCGCATGACTGAGTCTGGCTGCTTCAGTTTTAGGCGAATTAAATATTCTCATCGTTACATAGCGAGTGTATGTTAGCCGCATTGTAGTGAGGGCAACGCCATCACCAAGCAGTACGGAAGCTCGTCAGTTATTTCAGTAATGCTGTGATGTTTGAGTGCGCGATATATTTATTAATGATAAATGTAACGTAACCTAAATACAAAGTGAAACAAATACCTGTCGCAGATTTTCCAACAAAAGAACAATGTGAGGTTCGACTCTCCTTCAAAAGAAGAAAACCAGGACCAAATAAGAAAAACAATAAAATTTAATTAATTTTTCATGTAGACAATCATTTTGGCTAACATATGAAGATCTCTTATTTTTGCGCATAAATGTTTTATGTGTGTGTGTTGTGTACATGTGCTGTTTTGGTTTATTTATTATATCAATAATGACAAAGTTAAAAGGCATGTTGCCTTATATTAAAACAGCTCAATTACTACTCAACTCAACAATCTAGATTCGCATAAGTTAAAATAATTTTCATAGATGCACAACTAATTACGACCAAATAGTTGATGACTTAACACTAATTAGTTTACAGAATAAATCGTGCTGACAACGAAAGTATAGGTTATGTTTAGTGCATCACTTGTGAAAACCAGGAGTGTTGGTGAGTTTTGCTAGTTGGTCAGTAAACTGTTCTACGTTCAGGCAACACAAGGGGCCGCGGTGGCCGAATGTTCAGACCATTCGCTTCCCACCAAGACTATCCGGGTTCGATTCCTGGATTCAGTCCCCGTATTTTCGCTTATGGTAATCGTGCTGGACGATGTCGTTGGTCGGCGGGTTTTCTCGGTGATCTCCCGTTTCCCCCGCCCCTGGATTCCGGCGCTGCTCCATACTCACCTCATGACGCCCTCACCAGCGCTAAAGACCCTCGTTGTTAAGCGCTGACCAAAATCTCTCACTGAGGCAACATAAATAGTAAACGTCCCTGAAAAATAACTAGATTTGTGGGTAGGAATGGGTAATCCTCGACTCTGCAATGTAAAAAGGGGAACGGATTAAGTAAGTAAAGGCTAGTAATAGTCAGCTGATGGGATGATTATAATCGCGTGCTGAAGTGGTGATTGTTCTCGAAGTGTTCCAGGCTGCATGTCAAGACGTTGGGAGTAGCATATGAAACCATTTAAATTATTTAGGCAGGGTTAGGATGTGAAGAAAACTGTTACCATTTAGACATAGGTGCTTTAATTTTTCTAGGATTCATATACACTGTAATTTTGTTTATTTATAAGTTCTCATTTTAGTCGGCGTACGGCACACCACAGTAACCAAGCACAGGAAATAAGTTGATATGCAGGATAAGCCAGAGAAATTTAATTTAACGAAGTGAAAAGTTATCAAAAGTAAGTCGATAAAATGTTATAAATTAAATAGAGAGGCAGTAATGATATCCTGAAAACCGACATAACATTTTCTTGAACGGTATTACATTTTTTTAAATATTTTTTATCGTTTAGGCACTATTCTGTGTGTCGTTACTTTACATCAATGCAGACTATTAATTTTATATTTCAAGAAATATAATTTCATACATCACGAAATGATATTTCGTACTCCTAAAACAATCACTTTACGGACAAATTAAAATACATACTCGATCTACTTTTACATAAGCTATTTCCATAAAATAAATAACGCATCTCGTCCGAACTCAACCATGTACTCTGAATAAATAAATAACACCACAATCATGTAACAGGTGGTAAAACAGCATATCAAACAATGTATTGTTTACAAAGCTGTGTTATCATCTTATTACAATATTATAGGGACGGCTTTTATATAAAAGGAACCAAGCGTTATTATTGATTGAGTTATGTACACGCGTAAATGTTGCTTAGAACCAAGCACCATGTGCCCTGTGCTACCTTCTGCAATGCACTGAACCAACCACCACACAATCAACTTAATTTTGCAAGCTGTTTTCTCAATTTAAAGATATGTCGCTTGGTTGTTATATAAAAGCCGTCCATATAAGTGGTACTTTCGTGATCATCACGCATATTTTAACTACATTACTGGATTAGGCACTTGAAAGTAAGAAAAAATATTCGTTGTTAGTTTTTAATAGTTTTAATTTAAAGCAGCGGTGTCATTTAGTGGGATGAGCAGGAGGGCATTTGCCCATTCCCCACTCCCCCACGATTTTAGAATGAAAAGTTTATACAATTGTTTCGGGTACGTAAGCACATAAAACTAAAGCTTGTTTTATTAAAATTTCAAGTTCTACACGCGCTTAACTAACAAAAAATTTACTTAATCTATAATACGTTAGGCAGATCATTGCAATAATTGTTTTATTTAAAAATAAAATAACTTGCCCCCTCCCCATAAAATCTTATATTATGCCTCTGATTTGAAGCATTTGTTTTGTTTACACCTGTCCGTATGTCGTTTTTAACTTTCTGACTTTGCAAGGGTTAGTCCCTTCAGTAACTTAATATCTTATTGATATGAATCCTGAATATAGGTTGATTTGAAGTTCTTAAAAACTCGTTTTCACATTTTCTTGCCAAACCTAACCTAAAAAACCTAACCTAACACAAGCCAAACCTAACCCAAACTAACCCAACCAAACCCAAACTAACCCAACCAAACCCAAACTAACCCAAACTAACCCAACCAAACCCAAACTAACCCAACCTAACCTAACCCAAACTAACCCAATCTTACCTAACCTTGCTCACACTAAGTTGCACTTCCATGCACTACGGTGCACTACCTTGCACTAAGTTGCACCAGCAAGCACCAACTAGCTTCCACCCAACTATAAACCAACCTAACGTTACCTAACACAACATAACCCAAACTAGTCTATCTCAACCTAACCTAACTCAACCTAACTTAACCTAAACTAACTTAACCTAAACTAACTTAACCTAACCTAATCTAGTCCAACATAACGTAACGTAACCTAACCTAACATAAACTTACCTCACCTAACCTAAACTTAACACGACCTAACCTAAAACCAACAAAACTAACGCAACATAACAATCTCACCCAACCTAGCCTTACCTAACAAAACCAATTCTAACCCAACCTAACCAAACATAACCTAAATCAAACAAACTAATCCAACCTTAACTTACTCAACCCATCCTAACCTTACCATACTCAACCCAACCTAACTTTACTCAAACCAGCGTAACCTAGCCCAACATAGATATACTAAAACAAATTCACATAAATGAACTAACTTCAGAAAGATTCACTATTTTGCACTAAATTGCACTAGCTGGCACAAAGTTGCACAATCTTGCTCTAAGTTACACTAGTTTGCACCAAGAATCATTCGTTTGCAACTGGAAAAAACTGTGATATTCACTTATTCACTTGTGAGATGTTGGTACTGTTAAAGGGAATCAGTGAATATTCACTAATTAAACAGTGACTATTTTTACTTATTTGTATTGTTGAAACTGATCCATCCATCAGCGTGAATCAGTGAATATTTACTAATTCCGCTTTAGAGTGTACTCACTCACTGAAAGACAAGAAACTGAACTGTCGTGGCCTCCAAATTCTCCTTGAGTACATCAACCATGTTCTCAACTTATGCTGAGTTTTGTGGAAATGCCTGAAATTCTCCCATAGAATAGTAGCAATTGCTGGTACAGCCTGACATGGTTCAGTCAGCGTTTTCCAGGCCAGTGCATAACTATCTTAAGAAAGATAGACACACTTCATCAAGTTGAAAGATTTACTTAACAGTAATGTAAACAGGTACTGATGTTTCTCAACTGACAATAGTGAAGTATTTTTTTCTTAACCTGTGATGACAATAGGTAGTAAAACTTTTCCATTCTAGGCCCTACACATTTGTATACTGGAAGATGTAATTTGGGAAGTCTACACTGGGAAAAAAAATGTTTTAAGATTGAAGCAGTGAAATTATTTTGTAGCAATATAAACACGAAATGAATTTTGGTGATCAGTGTATTTTCGTGCAGACAAAAAACAGTTTCTGTGGTGAGCACAAACAATATTTGGCTGCCTCAAGACAAGACAAGAGACAGTAACCGGCAGTCTAGGCTCAAAGAATGTATTTATAAAAGCAGACAACAACTGCTCATTGGCAGCTCGCTGACACAGTCATACCACATGAGTGGAATTGCTCATTTATTATATGGTCGATTCCATTTAGGAGGCATCAAATAACTCTAGCGCAAATTGTGAAAGTGACACGAACATACATGTGTTTAAATTCTAGCTTGTACCAGAAACAACGCGCAGTTTCCAGGTCACTGCTCAATACAAACAAACTTCTTTGCAGCTGATACAAATATTTTCCCCGTGAAGATACTACATTGGAACCTAGCAAACAGTATGTGTTTCCTCGCCGTAAATAACTAGAGATAGAAAAAAATTGTGGTTGACTGGTCTGCGTACTGGCCTCCAAGAATATCTATGTACTCAAGCAGACAGAAGCTGATTGGCTGCTAACTGATGCAGAGACAACACATGACTGCGCCGGCATTTAGTTGCAATTTTATAATTGGCTCAGGGCCCTCAAGAAATTGTCAACGGCCAATTGCGAAAGTAACATGGATTCACTATTTTGCTTGCGTTCTCTATCTTGTGCCCAAACGAAGACTTGAAATTTTCTGATCGCTATAAATCACTCTGGCCACCGTGCTGAAGGCTTAGGGACATGTTATCTATGTAGTAAGAGGCAGTGTGTAACATACCCATGTTTCTTGGTCCTCGATCACTTCACTGCCCAAAATTTATCACGTTCCCTTCTCACTGTAATCGCGTTCGCGAAGACGTGTGTTCGAGTACGTGCCAGGCCATTCTAAATTCGGTTTACAATGTTCTTTCGAAAACGCTTCATATGCGAGTTACAGAATGTGTTAAGTTTGCGTGATTCAACATTTTAGTTGCTTTATTATTACTATATGTCTGCAAAGGTCGCGTTATTGTATGTTGACAGGCTATAACTCATTAGCCTATACAAGGACTTGTTCAGTAACTTTCTCAGCCTCTTACACGATATTTCTACAAAGACAGTTTCTGGGTAACTATCTTTATGACGTGAATTCGTACTCTGTAACAAAAAATGCCGCTGGGACTGTCTTTGGAATGCCTCACGACTCTCGTTATATAAAGATCGGGATATAGGATGCTGTTACAAGAGAAAGTTCATGAAAATGGCTGACGTATATAAGTTTATTTTTACAACCTTCCTCGTTGCAGAAAATATTCAAATGAAACGTTGCTATGAAAGAGACAGAAATACATTACTTTATATTCCCTTTAAATATGTAATACGTTTCGTAAATAATAGCTCTGTATAAGTAAATGTTTACTGCAGACGCAAACACAACACGTGTGTTTCTGCCTCATGGTAGTAGGTACAGTACCGTGCTGCAATGTCTTGTATGTGCATCACACTAACTTTCTACTACAGACGAGTGGATGGTATAACTTTTAAAAACGGAATTCTAAAGAAGAAAATTTGGATTTATCTAACTGAAAATGAAATTTAAGTAATTAGTAATTCAGAACACGTTGTGAAAATGAGAAAATATAATTTAGAATGATGCACGAAGGTTTTCAGTGCAGAGCCAACAGTGTTGCCAAGTATATAGATATTCTAAAGAGAGGTGTTAGAGAATACGATATAAAGTTAGTGACGAGTGACTATCAGTATCGTTATCACTCTGTGAAGACAGTCACTGGTGAAGATCTTTACCAGAGGTGAATACACCCCCTGGACATACACTGTGGCATTATTTGCTCCGGGCCTCTGTACCTTTGTGTGGCCAAGTTACAGAACAACCTGAACTTTAAAATTATCTTGAGACATTGCTTGAAAAAGACATAAACTGTCGACCAACAGAAGAAGTCAGATAAGTGCACAGTATCTTTGTGACCAGTCTGATGCCAGATAATAATGTGAAAATATGCAGGTCTGTAATCATTACACTATGTACAGGACGTACAAAAGGTGACGCAACCTTATGGGAAAATGTGACTCATTTTTACAATTTATTTTACAATTGATTTCAAAGGGGTTGTGGCCCCTTTGGTCTCATGATTTATCACATCCAGATTTTTTCTTGTGGATGTACCTAAAGGATGCTGCTTACATCAATCATCCTTACACCACTCATGACTTGCAGGCCGAAAATGAACGATCTGGCTCTGCAATTACGGAACAAATGCCATAGCTAGAGATGATGGTATATCGCGAAAATGTGTTGTGCCAACATACCCTTGAAAACACTGTAGATTCTTGCAACATGTATGATTCGCTAATATACTTCTGACACAATGTATCTGTCTGCAGACCAATAACACGCATCAAATATTACAATAGCGGGATTCTTATTGGCTCAATCAAATAGGGTAACAGCTCCACGTACAAGCTAGAGCCAGTAATCTTCTGGTAGGTTGAACATGTATTGAAGTCTAGCAAACAGTCAAGTTTTCCCGCGATATACCATCATCTCTAGCCATAGCATGTCTTTAGGAGCATGCAGAACCATGTTCAATTATGTGAATTGCATAATGGTGGCCATTTTCAACACCTATTGTAACAAACAGGTTTCCCGATAAGGTTGCGTGACCTTTTGAACATCCTGTAGGTACTCTAGCTTTCTAACGCGTTTTTAACTTAACGTTAGGGACCCCTGTTCTTCGCGAGAAGATTTATGCACAACTTTGTTTCTGTGTCAATGTGCACACTGCTTTGCTTCATGGTTATTGACTGTGTATCATTATGTAGAGGCATCACTCATTTGACTGTACCATTAAGACCAAGTTTAGTTAGACACTATACGTCTGTGATTAGTGGGTATTAGGGCGTGTTCACAATTGCGATGTCCGAAGGTGTGTCCTAGGACAAGAGTGCGCTGATTGGTGCACGTGACTCTGTGACGTCACATCAGTGTCCAAAGTTACAGTGTATTAGGACAAGTTTAGTTCTAAGACAAGTATTCACTGAATCTTAACTTTTGTCCGAAGTTGTGTCCTAAGATAGAAGAAAACTTCAACTATTTTCACGGGAATTCGTAACTAGATACACAATTGAAAACATTGAAATTATTGTCGGGAAAAATAGAAGGTTTGAACCAGTAAGAGCTGCACAAAATATAACTTAATCACTATTTCGGATCAGCTTCGGACATAGTAATTATGAACAGCGAAGGCGAATCTAACCACGAAGTTCGGACACGTCCACTGCTACGGTCCGTGTACACGTCCATATGTGAATAGTCATTTACTCCACGACGTAGAGAGTATGAAACAGCCAATCATTGACCGCACAGCAGAGCTGCAGGTGTGCACACAATGCATTGAGACTTAGGCCGGTATTCCTAAACGTTTACATAAGGGATTAGGTTCAGGACATTACTTATTCGTGACTTATCTGTGATATTTCCTTGCCCTGATATAATTACGCGTGTGCAGTACGCTTAGACCTACAGACGGCTACACTCGTTACAACGTATTTTACCGCTTGCTGGACGAATATAGTTTTTTATAATAAAAGAAAAAACAAAAACAGTCGAACCACACAGAAAAAGAAACTGTGGCAGCAGGAATACTAAATAATAACCCACTAGCATTTTTAGAGCCCAAATATTCAAAAATCAACAAATTTGTTATTTTTAAAGTATTGCAGTATACGTACATTTTTTCGGACGGTATTACGTAATAAGTTCCTTAGCTCCGAGTGATTTTATTCGGTTTTGAATCCAGGTCATTCCGAATTTTTTCTTCTTTTTTATGTTATGCAGCACAATAAAGTAAAAATTACATTAATATTTATTTCCATAAATATAGTTTCTAAGCATTCAAATAACTAAAAAATAAAAATAATAAGTTGATATGAATAATGAACCATTGTTGATGAATAGAAATCCCCCTCCCCCTGTTAATTGCATTCAGTATTTTATAAAACAGCGTCTAGTGAGCGGAATTGAATGACTTGATATTTTTTGTTCCTAGTGCTCAAAAATCGATAGAATATGGGCTGTACGATCAACAGGCACCTTTTTTAAACCGACCGACATAGAAAATATGCAAATGCGATTATTATATAATCTTGATTTAAACACATATTTGTGTATTTATGAGATTAGATACGTTTAACTTACACTCAGAAGTTTTGACTATGTTGTTATTTACAATCATACCAGTATTTTAAAAATTCATTTCCGAAATAAAGTTATCACTAGTAAAATAAAACGAACTTCGTTTATATATTTTACGTGAAGAACTCTTTGTATATAATCTGCGTTACGTCATGTTAAATAAAAGTTTCGTAAGTAATTAAATGTGTTCACGATACAGATACAGTCACCTACGAAATAAATGTATATATATATAAAATTTATTTATTATACCGATTTTTTGTGCCACTTAACAGCCGAGGCCAATAACACAGTGACACATACAAAAAACATATAACATTACAAATGACATACAAAAAACACAAAATATTTCAAACGACATACAAAAATGGGATTATTATACAAGCAACAGTAACACAAACACATAGACCGACAATACTAACACAAAAAACACAGGAAGAGGAAAGACATTAACAAAAAGAGGGGACAATGTACCCCGATAATTATCTATAACCAACCTAGACCTAGTGTAACTGTTTGTAAAGAAAAACAGATTCAATTTTTATAACGTCTTGATAAATTTTGGAATGTGATTTTCCTTTTAATGAAGGGATCAAACTCACTAAATGATTTATTATACATTAGAACACATTGTTTAACTAGGTCCATTTCTTTATTAGTTGTACCAAAAGTACCACTACTTCTATGGTTGTAATTTGGAACTCTAAGACAGATATATTTACTAATGGCAGAACATGAGTGATATGAAAGAAATGAATTGATTATAAATAAAGCATCACATATAGAACGTCTTGTTTCTAAAGTGTGAGTTTTGAACCTTTTTAGCTGACTATTGTAGTCAAAGTTAGAATTATTTGCTGAGAACCTGTTAAATATAGTTTTAAATACATTGCATTGTAACTTTTATATTCTCTTAGAATCTGTTGCTGTAATAGAGTTCCAAATTACTGAACAGTATTCTAATTTTGATCGTACTAAAGAATAATACAAGCAAAGCAAGGAGTCCGGCGTAGTTGCAGGAAATGTAATTGATTTTATTAAACCTAATATACGCACAGAGCTATTAATTAAGTTGTCCACATGATGATGGAAGTATAATTTGCAATCAAGTATCACTCCAAGATCACGGATATAATCAACTCGCTTAATTTCATGTTTTAAAATGAAGTATTTGTTTGTAATAATATTGGTTTTCCTTGTAAACGAAATGCATACAGTTTT
>PNEQ01130458.1:0-14501 GCA_003012365.1 Medauroidea extradentata | reverse complement strand
TGCTTACATTATCCACAAGCAACTGGCTCAAGAAAAGATGTCAAACAAGGATTTTCGGCGAGCTGTGTATACAGGACTGCTGACAACAATACTCACACAGCCGAAAAGGGACAGTGGGCAAAAGCGAAGCATTGAAGTCAAGAGTCACAAGCCACACGTGAGCAAGAACATCAGACTGCAGTCATCAGAACACCAGCCAAAACGTTCCACTTCAAAGAGATGTGCCAAATGCAGTACAAAAAAGAAGCCAGTACGAACCATTTGGATGTGTTCCGTATGCAGAGTTCCGCTGTGTTTGCGAAAAGGCAAAAACTGTTTTCAAGACTATCACAAGAACTGAATAAACTCAGTAGGTGTTCTTATAACCTGATTTATGACAAAAGAGTGTATTTTTATGCTAGGAAACAATAATTGTATGTGCTGAACTAATATTATCACAGTTGTGGTTACTAGTGCTAACCACCATGCTCAATGAACACTTATGCACAGTGGTTACTAGTACAGTATTAACCACCAATTATCTTTCATTATTGATTACTTTTGATAAATTACTGTTAATTATGGCTTGTGAATGTTTCCTTGTTGCATGAACAAACATTGTTTCATATAAACCGGAAATGTTTTGGTTTGAATTTACGTATGTGCATGAGTGGTCATCAAATATCATAAATCTCTGTGCTTAAAAGAGTTAAAGGCATTGTAGTTAATTAACTAATTAACCAAAATAATAAAATTGTGTCTCTAGAAAAATAAGTCCATATAGTAAAACCAATTGTTAATGAAATTGTGAAACTGTTTAATGATCTGCTTCATTTTAGGCTTTAGAAACATTTGTCGCATAATGTTTATAAATGGGAGTCATAGCTTTAAGCCTTAGCTAGGGTGATAGAGCCAGTAATTAGTAGTGAATAGGGAAACATGCCCAAAAACCTGCGAGGTTGTTATGTTTTTGTGGTTGTCTCTTGTGAATATGAACCTTTGTGTGGTGAAGGATATAACTGTGTACTACCTCAATTTTAGTTTTTAACATTTCAGGAAGGGTGACAATCTTCAGGTTCCAACAGTCAGAAAGTACATCACAGAGTATGTGAAGCTGAAAAATTTGCAAGATGCTGGAAACAGAAAGTAAGTAGTCACTTATTAAAATGTACAGAAAACTCCTGACTCTCCACACTCATGGAGGAGGTTGATGATGTTGATTATCTGCAATTAATGTTACACAGATAATCCACGATACTACATAGTTAAATTGACATCCACTCAAACTTGATGCACTTGAAATTGAAGCAAGTTAAATTAATGTGCAAAGTCGCTGTTATAGAATTATAGTATCATTGTTGTGCTGTCCATACTTGTAAAATTAAGGTTTTTATTGTAAAAATTATTTTTGATTTGCCTCTGACAAGTCTCAAAGCTGATAATTTGTCGGCAGATAGGAAACTCGACCAGATTTTCATCTATTTGACCATACCTTGTTAAAAACAATTGCATATTATCAGCATACTTTTTATTGAGTATAGAATTACAGCCATATAATTTTTTTTTTTTTTCACCCTCTGTTATCATGCTTTCATTTATAAATTGATTTCATTATTTTGATTTTTAAGTAAATGATTGTGTTTGCATATGTAACTGTGCTGAGATTGAAAATTGAGTCTGTTAATGGTAATGTTGTTAAATGTGTAATATCTTGGTAGAATAAAATTAATAATATGTATGTAATAAGTCTTAAATAATATTTGTGACTCAAAAAAACTATTCACATATTACCTTCCAATTTTTTCACTGTAATGTCTGTACTGTATTTGGTGCGTACATATTTATATTTAAACTTGAAATTAAATGTTCAAGTTTTAAGTTATCAGCATGCTAACTGTGAAAATAATACTGCAGTTATAATTTCTGTAATATTGGCTTGCCTGCAGATGTTGGCCAATGTGAATGTAGCTGCAGCGGAGTGGATAAACTGTTTTACTGCAATGTTCATGTCTAGAGTTCATTGTCTGTAAAATGTACGTGGTAAATGCACTACTTGAATGCTATAGAAATTTCATTTATTGTGGTTTAGAAGTACCTACATCAAAAATCTTGTCTCAACTTTAGTTTGAAATATATTTATCTTATGCCCGCTTGTATTAGGTATCAGTGCAAATTTTTTTTACCCTAGTAGATGTTTGTCACTTTTCTGCTAGTGTAGTTAATTTATGCTTACTGCTTTTGTTCCAAACTGAGATCCACACAACATGGTAGCAAATATTGTGTAATGACAATATAGGAAAGTTATCATATTATTTTATTCTAGCTCGTGCTGATAGGAGCGCTGTTCCTTCTGCTGCAATGACACATTGTTCTTTGGGCAGTTTTAGTTTTGTATGTACTATGTTAGTTATAAACGTTAATTATGTAATAGTGGTTTAAAACAACAAACACACCAACACTTTTGGTGAATTGATTTGATGAAGATTTAAAGTAAATTTTATGGTAACAGTTTGCATTTTTTCTTTATTAGACCAATAATATAATTCCTTAGCATTAAAAGAAATTGTTTCCTTCCCCACCGCCCTCCCTGAACAGATGCATATATTTGACGAGTCATAGCTGTAACAATAAATTATTGGTTTCGCATGTGTACTCAAAAAAATCCTAAGAAAAAGTCAGTCTGTAAATGAAAAATTAGCAAATTGTTCAATACACTAAGCACAATTCTGAATTTTGCTAGTTTTACCAGCATGTCATCTCGCGCTTCAACAATGGTAAATGCTCTGGTTTCTCATGCTGAGAAATAGTGTCTTTCATCATAGACACAGCCAGAGGGGAAGATGGAGGACATACATTCCAACTTAAAAATAGATATTTTACGTATAAAAAATTTGCACCTTACAATTCCATTATGTAGAAACAAGTATTGATTTTTAAATACAGAATCATTGCGGTAGTTATACATTTCTAAGCAAATTGGTGTAAATTTTACACAGAAAATTTTACTTATTTTTTACTAAAAATACTCTTGATATATTGTGTCCCCTTTTTTGTTCCAAAAATAATATATAAGGCTATGCATATTGCTTCCATTTCTTAACTATCAAAATATGGCTGTACTGTAGGAAAGAAATGTACGTCTGTGTTAATATAGGTATTTGTTCAAGCATTTGTGTGAATACCTGCTTGCATGCATTATACACACTGAGCATCAATTTCTCTTGTATTATAGTGGTTCATGGAGTACAGTGGTTGGTTCTGTATTTATAAAAACTGTGGACTATCTAGTACTACTTACTACAAGTGTTGGCCACACACAAGTAAAGGCTCGTGTGTGCACGTGCAGGATGGTGAAGCTAGATGGAGTGCTGCGCACGTGCCTACAAGCTGCTCCGGATGTGCAGGTAGTCTCTTGGGAGGACTTGATGGCCGGGGTTCTGTCGCGCATGACACGGTCCTACCAGATGACTGCCGGCCAGACCAAGGTGGTGGCTAAGGGCAAGTTGGAACCCATTGACATCCAAGTTGGCAAGAGGACTGGCAACAAGAAGGTGCGTACAGCTGTGAACCCCTGACAGAGTGGCCTCTGCCCTTCTGGTGCACACAAACCAGGTGGTCATTTTAAATAGAGGCAGTGGAAAAGTCATTTCATTGGTGCTGCAATTGTAAAAAAAATTAGATTATTTGTAATTCCTTGTGTGGGATAGAAAAGTAAAATATAACATTTAGATTCATATTTTAGACACACATCTGATGATAACCGTTGACCACCTGCCCCTCATCCCTGACAGAACAGCAAAATGACAAATTGGAACCGTAAATTTCAGTGAGATGTTTACCTAAATGTTTGTTGCAATGAGACTATATAATAAGACTGTATGTTCATAAGCCCATACATTCTTGTAATTTACCATTCTCTGTCAGGGATCGGCATTGGGTGCTCAACTTTTATCTCCGGGTACATGTCTACAGTAGGTTTCTATTTTACTTTTCAGTCCCACTTGAGGAACTACAAATAATCTCATTTTTTTGCAATCACAGCACCATCAAACAACTAAAAAAATGTGTTAGTGCAAATATGTGTATTTTTTTTAGCTCACAATCTAATTCTTCTGCAATAAAAAATGGGGATTCCTATTTACAATTTCTAATAATAATCTAAGCCTCTTAATACATCCTTTCTTCCACGTTACATTGACTGCAATTTGTCATGTTAAAAATAACTTTCAGAAATTATTATACATTATCTACTAAAAATATTTAAGCTTTCCAAACTCATCAGAAATGCCTTTTTCAAGCTGCCATATTCCATACTGTACTAACTGGATAAAACCAAAATTACAATTGAGGCATACGTTGTTACAGCTTGAAGTCTAATTGAAAAGTAGTATGTACTATATGTTGGAAAATCTAATACTTGGCTTGTTGAGTGCCTTGTGCATATTGACATTGCACCCCAATATTGCCCTTATATCCTCATCTTGGCTGCTAGTCTTGGGAAATTCTCCAGGTAGGTGACAGAGAACAGCAACTTCAAATCAGCTCAGTTCAGCTTCCAAGTTGCCGTAGTTTTCGTGTTTGTGCTTTCCTACTGTTACGATATCTCATCACGTCTCAATAAAGAACTATCTGACTGCAATCTCATATCGTGTTCTAATTATTTATGTCCTCCTAATTAATTTCCATCAGTGCAAATTGTGAGTTATTCCTTCTTAGTTCCTAGTTTTTGTTGTACTACATACAGTGATCTCTCAGTTTAAGGTCTTCCAGTTTGATTCTTTCACTTTAACAACTGTATTTTTTGGTCCCATCTGCAGTTCCAACATATGTACTTTTATCATTCAGTTTAAAAACTCCGTCAATTTAAGGACGAATTTTTTTCAGTCCTTTGAGAGTCGTTAAACTGAGAGATGACGTGTCATGGTTGTGATGGAGGATTGTCATATTTTAGGTGACTTTGATCAACAACCTAGAGCTGTACGGGGTGAACCTACAAGAGTTTGCTCGGGAGTGCCAACATGGGGTTGCAGCTAGTACGAGCATCAGTACCATCCCGGGCAAGAAGAGTGCCCAGCTGCTGGTGCAGGGTAACCAAGTCATCTTTGTTGCCAACCTGCTCACAGGTATTTTTCTTCCCACCTCCTACATTCACTTGAATATGCACCTTACAGCTCCCGTTTCACACATAATCGCTGGTCTAACGTTTTTGTTGTGACGATATTCAGTGAATCCTCATTAATACAATTTTTGTTAGTACAAAGTGGTTTTATTGACCCTTCGTGCTCAGTGAAAATTATCTTTGTGAATAACAATCCGAGATGTTCCAATATTACATAACATGCCAGGTATGGAAAGAAATTATTTTATGCATTTTTCCATGCACTGATAAATGTCTAACTACAGTCCTTAATTTTATGAGTACATACTGATTTATGAGACAGAATTTTTTCGAGGCCGTTTTTGTGAATCTTCAAAATATCAGAAAAATTTGTTGGGGGAAAAAAAGGAAATGTGTGGTGTGTAAGGTTACTACGGTACTCGTAACTGGCACGCCGTGAGATAAAAAAAAGGTAGAAACAGCATTAGATGTGTGTTTGTGTGTGTGTGTGTATTTCTGTTTATATATATTATTAGTATTATGGGTAATATATACCATTTATGTCTACATAAACAATAAATAACTTGATACAGAAAGTTAAAGCCCTCGAAAATGAAAATAAAACAATGAGTAGTGTACTAGCAAAATCTCAAAATCGACCCAAAACTTCAAATCACTCTAACTTTTGACTGCGTGAAGGAATTTTAATTCTCTACAACTTTCTTTCCCATGAGTATCGCGTAAAGTGGAAGGGAAAAGAGTAAAAAAATGCAAGTTTAGTGAAAAACGTGAGGCACAACAAATTTTTTTGCAGTTTTTCCATTTTCGCTGACTCTTATCTTAAAAACAGTAACTCATAGAGAAAAATGTCACAGTATGTTTTTGTGGTAAATTTGATAAACTTTAGTTTTGAAAGTATAAAATTTTCTGTGCGACACACCATTTTCAGTATATGTGCCAAAAACTGAAAAAAAAAGGGCCAAGGGGCCTCTGACCCTCCTCCCCACCCCTCGCGGCACTGGAAATCGATGGGACTTTATTATGCGTTGTTCAGGGGACCTGTGCCTGCACATTCCTGAAAATTTTTGAACTACATGATTTAATGCAGCAAAACCATATTTTTTGGTCTAATTTGACTGGACTAATAATAAAGGTGCTGAATTGCACTGTTGTAGTTAAATTACTTATATTATTTGTATTGTTACTATTAGTTAGTGTCTTTTTTTTTACCGTCAAATTTTGTAGTTAGTATTTGATTTGTTGCTATTTGTTAATTTATATTTTCGTTGTCAAATTTCGTAGTTATTTGAATTGTTACTAATTGTTAGTTTCTATTTTCTTAAGTTCCTCTTATATAATCCTCATCAATATTTTTAATTTCAAGATCTTTTTGACTGTCAGGTATTGTAATTGTTATTTTATTGTGTTGTCTACCAATTGAATGTTGTAAACTTCTGCAAATTGCCTACTTTGTTTACAAATTCCCAATTTGACAAATCCGAAGTAATGTTGTGTAGTAAAGGATGCTAATAAATCAAATCAAATTGTTCCTTCACGTTGACAACTGTGTATTTTGGTCCCATCTATAAAGTCCCAACATATTTTATCATTCAGTTTAAGAACTCCAATTTTAAGGACAATTTTTTTTTTCAGTCCCTTGAGAGTCGGTAAACTGAGAGATTAGTGTGTATCAAGGTGATTTTTGCTTCAGAATGAAGCTTATGAAAATGCATATATATAATGTTATTATTTCTTTGGAAATTGTAAATTAAGGTAGTTAAAAGCAGTCAAATGAGTTTGAAATTTTTAATATTAAATTTGAAGATAGTTAGATGCAAACATCCACTATTCATACACCATTTAAAAAATAGCACTATTTGATACCTGTTTGACATTCGAACAAAATTTTCTCTTAAACGAAATTTCCATAGAAATATTGCGATGGAGTACGAGTACCTATATTGCTCTGATGAAAGATTTGTAACTGTACCTGTATAATAATCATTCTGACAATTTGATAGTCTGTCTCGTGTAACTTTTCCATATCTTGACATTTCTGTGCTGAGAAATGTGCCTGTTCAGTTAAATTATTTGGAGCATTAAATCTACCTGGCTTCCTGGAAAAGCATTGTTACCACAATCCTGTTTATAGACACACTTCTCAGAAGTGAAATTTCAAAATATGGAAAAGTTACATGAGACAGACTATAGTAGTACATGTTTTTTCATAATAATATTTGTTGGCTACAATATGTTGGGAATGTTTTAATGATTAAGTGTAACAATGATTAATTATCAAGGGTCCGTGCGTTCAGACCTCTCGCCTTTCACCATGATTCCGGCTTGATCCTAGGTGGATCCGGTCCCTGATTTTTCGCATGTGGGAAATGTGGCTGATGTTACTGTTGGCTGGCACATTTTTCCTCTGGGAACTTTCGTTTCCCCGCCTCTCTCATTCCGTCGCTGCTCCACACTTGTCTCACCTCACCTCATCCATTCTTTGGGCCGGATAGGCGACGGGCATGTCTCACTAGTCGAGCTGCTGGCCCAAACCTCACCCCGGCCTTCTCTCATACACAAGTGTGACACTGCCCGAAGGCGGAAATATGTAGTGGATTTTCATTAGATTTATTAGCCTTTTATGGATTTACTTTAGTTGTTTAGAAAAAGCGGTCTTTTCTTTAATTAATGAAAAATATGTGTGTAGAGCGCGTAGTTCTGCTCCCTACATGAAGTTTTGTGTAACTTTTGAGGCTAGACTTTTACAGAGTTAACTGGTAAGTATTATTTTTGGCACAATCAAAGATTTAGTTTATCTTAGCGCACACATAATCTTGTTGACGATGATGACAGTTCACCTTTTTCTTCTTTGCACTTACCGCAAATTAACCTCTAAAATAAAACTTAGTTCACAATACCACACCAAGTAATATTTACGTTGAATTTAGAAAAAAAACTAATGTAATCACAAAAACTCTTAGTGTGTATTATGCAATGGCCAACGGTTGTACTGCGGACCGTGAAAAACTTGAATTCTCGTTGATTGTTCGTCCGCAGCCACCTACTATGTATGTCGTCTCTAAAATATATTAAGTTCTTGTTTTAAATTTACTTAAACTAAACATACGTAAAATATCCCATTTAACGATTTTCAATATTTTAAGCGTTTTACATAATATGTATACAGAGGAACTTATTCTGCAGCTTCATCACCAACATTCCTCCAAGTGCCGTACCAGAGACTTGTTTGTTAAATTACTTTTTTTAATAAGTATTGTAAATTTTTTTATACTTGTGGACGCGGTTATAACAACATAAACTTTTTTTTTTTTTTACATTGTTGCACATTACTGATGAAAGTGTTCCTAGTGATTTTTTTAAACCGTTAATTTCTTTAAGTATGAACTACATGCGCAGTACCCATAATTCATGGTAACCGCAGTACGTTATTGTTGCTTGCTAAGGAATATTTCTAATTAACCATGAACAGCAAATCTTGCATTTTGCATTTTTATATGTTTAAAAAATTAATATTTTAGATGGGTCCTGAGAGTGATGTCGTTAGATCACTGATGTTGGTAGATCATAAAATTCTGTGTATTTTGGGAAGCCTGAAAACATAACCATTGGGTTTGTTTTTGATTTGAAAAGGGTAGGTAACTTTTATAAAGTTACCATTGTATACGAGAACCTAGCTTGTACAAAGTCGCTGGCTTTTTCTTTTGTTCACAGGTAAATATGAGATACCCAAGAGGTATATTAGAGGCCTTGAAAATGCTCCGAAAACCAAGAAGTGAACTTCTATTGAAACAAACTGAGCAAGCAAATAACATGTTGTTGCAATGAACTAAAGTGAGTATAGTCTGACCAAAAATATTATTTTGACTGTCATGATTTCATGCAGTCTGAATAAAATTTATTTTCACATTTCAATTTTTTTTATGAAAATGAATCTCATCTATCCACTGTTATATGTTTCCATGAAATTAGAAGAAGAAAAATGAGCTACAGTCCTCAAGTACTGGTGCAGAATTTCTTACAAATGACAATATGGCAAACTTGGGTGCAGATATATCAAGGATGGAAGCCACTCCCCCTGTTGGAGTGGTGACTGTTAAGAGCAGGGCTATGTGCTAATTTGAAGCTGCCAACTAGATTGTTGTGGAGATAAGAGTGTGGATTAATGGCAAGGAAAGTCAGTATTTTACAGCTTCAGTTGATGGTCCTGAATTTGTTGAGACCTTCATGGTAAAGAACTATAACAAAGGAATGTCAGAGTTACTGTCTCTGGTTTGATGTACATTATTTTTCAATGTCCCGACATTCTGCTGGCTAGGCTAACTTCATCAGATGGCAGCAAGTAGTGACCAGAGAGCATACAGTGAAATCTCAATACAAAGTACATGAAGGGAACTTGAAATTTTACACTGAATACTGAAAATACTTTAAACTGAACCGTTATTTAATGGAAAACTTTCTGTATAGGTTCCAGCAAATATACTTTATAATGAAAAGTACTTTAAACTGAAGTACTTTATACTGAGATTTCACTACTAGGGTAGAGCAATAAGTTTGAAAATGTGCAGAGATTAATCTATAAACCAGGTGGTTTTTTCTGTATTTGGTGGTGTATTGGTGTACCAGTTCCCAACACTAGAGCTGGCCCGATACCGATATCTGCCGATATAAACATTTTCCACCGATATTCCGATACCACTGGTCAGAAATAAAGCGAGAGAATAATACATAGATGCATGTAAATTTCACATGCAGTTTAAAATCAGTAAATATGGTATGCTACTTTCTAATTCACAATGCCAAACATTTATTGTATCAAAGTATAATATAAATGTATCAGAAGATAACTAGCAAATGAAACTATTTTCTTTCTTCTAATCTCAATTTTAATGAATGAAAACTTGTCCTAATAAATTAGAATTTTTGTAAAATAATTTACGTGAGAGTCACTTTAAGTAAAAATTTTAAAAAATCACCCAAATCATTAAAATAATATTTGTAAACACTGACTCCCTCTTTATCTCATCACTTCTAATTTATCAGAATTTTACCGATCGTGTGACGACTGCATTTATATTTTTCACTCCTGTAGTCTTTTTTTGTAACAAATAAATATCAACATAACCTATATATGTGAATATTACAAAAAACAAAATTCAGCAATCACATTTTTTGTGCAGCATTACTTACCATTTGACATTTTAAAGACAAATTACTTTCGAATATGTTATCAGTAAATTAAAATCTGAAAGGAAAGACTTCATTGTCGATAATAGCCAAGTCGGTTATGGGATACCAAAAAGAAATCAAAGTTGTATTTTATGCATTAACTTTTTGCATAATTACAGTCTAAGCGGTGTCATTACACATTTCATAAGTAATAAACCTCCAAAGGTGTATTAAAAACTTTAAACTCAATATTTACTAGTCTGAAAATAGCAGATTGGCAGGCAATAAAAAAATGTAAACAATCCATAGACATGCACAAATCAGAGAAGTCATCGTAGGACACAAGAATCGTTCGTTGCAATAACCAATTATGGCAGTGGGCCAGCCATTTTGTTCAAAGTGAAACGTATCTATTATTTATTTATTTATTATTTGTTTGTTTCATGATGCACTGAGTTTATTTTGTTGTTTGTTTATTTCTACGCGTTAAGGTTAACATAATTAACAAACAAACGTTACGAAATGAAATGTGAAAATAATATTTTACACAACAAACATGAGTAGTCATTCGTTATGGAGGAGATTTTGTAGTAATCAACGGAAAAAAATTTATGTACTTGTTCTTATGGATGTTTGGCAGGACTTTCAATAGTAGAGATTTTACTACTTGGTGTATGTGAAAATTACGTAACAAGTCGTGGTAGTCATGTTGTATTAAGAAACCAACACAAGCTGGCTTTGAATCTACATTTTGTTTTTATTTTACCCAAACAATATTGGCAAAATGGGACATGGGTATCATATTGGAATCGTATCGCCTATACCATAAAATATTGGCGGTTTCGGCAAATGCCGATACATATCGGGTCAGCCCTACTTAGTACTATTTATTCACACTCCGGTTTACACAAGGAGTCGAAATATTTGTGTGCTGCTGCACGTGCTGAAACTGGTATCTCATGTAAGTCAATATTAGCATCTACAATGGCTTGTTTGGTGTCATAATTGTGACTGTTCAGAGTGTTTGTTGGTGGTTAGGCATTGCAGTGTGTGCACAGTAGGTGATAAACAAGATTTTCATATATAAACACAGTTGTAACTTCCTTGTATGAGATAGGTTTACTTTGTAGGTCTGCTATTGAAAGATTTGTATGGTTAGTGCATAGCACAAGGGGTGCAGTGTGGTCTAGAACCTCTGGGAGTGAGTGGTGGTCATGTCATAGGTTATGGCATTAGGTGGCAGGTTGCAGAGTTTTGGGTGTTGAAAAACAGTCTGGGTTGTTTACAAAACAGGTTTTAGGTGAGAGGTAAAGAAGCTAGAGTTTTGTATACACAGTAGAGGATTATTATTTTTATAAAACTTTTTCAAGGAATGCTTTTGCTATGAGTTTACATGGTTTGATTAAGTCTTAGGGTGGAACAGAAACATTGGCTGTGGTGGCTAGACTATATGGCAAATATTTCTTGACATGGAATGGATGATGCTGTTGAATTTAAGATCCTGGAGGGTTAGAGCTACATCCAGAAATATTCCAGGTGAATTTCAGTAGACTGTTTGAGTTAAGGTTGTTGAGAAAATTGAGAAGACTGTCTTCAATGTAATTTGAGATCATGAAGATGTAATCAATAAATCAAAACTGGCAGTGTAGATCAGTAGGTTTATGGCTCAGAAAATTATGCTTGAGTTTACCCGTGAAGAGAATGACATAGGAGGGAGTCATGCTGGTGACAGGAGGTAGTGTTCGTTCGTGCTTAGATCTGAAACTTTGGTTTTTAAGAGTTAGTCTTGCTAATTCTACTAGGAATGCTGTACAATGTTTGTTATCGGGGATTCTCTGGTGTAGGTAACATTTTATGGCAGACAGTCCTGATGAGATAGGGTGTCCAGGTTTTTCATGCATTCTATGAAGTGGCTAGTGTCTTTGATGTACGAGGGAAGCCACATTATCTAAGGCTGAAGAAGTGCATTCACAGGTGTGGTAAGTTTGACTGGTGTTAGGAGCCGTATAAGTTTGTGAGTGTCCTTGAAGGTGATCACAGAATATTGTTGTTGAATCCAGTCGTAGTAGCCTGTAGAGGGACAAGTCTTTCAGCTCATTTATTGCTTCAAGTATGTTGTCCTCCCTACTACTCGACCACAACTAGTCCTGCATGAAAAATGTTGACTACCGCTATGTTTTCCTTGACGACCGTGTGCAACAAGTAATGGTGCACCACAGAACCTGCAATAATACTGTGGCACAGGCAGCTGGCTCTGTTTCCACTGCACTACATCACCACTGACCATGTGCCAAAAACTCATGTCAGGCACAGTACATTTCCCCTCCCAATGATGTGTCTACCTACTACTAGCACCACGCTTCCTACCCTCACGGGAGGAATAGTTGTCGTGGTCAAGCAGTAGTGTATTTGATTTTCTTAAACCGCTTCTTATTATTGTACAGTTTACCCTAACTGTAAGTTTCTCTCATGAAAAGGGACGTTGTACACTCCAAATTCTTTGTCTATTTGGTGACATGATTTCATGCACTATTGAGGTGTAGCCTAGCAGTGGTTTGTTTCAGCTTTAGTATGTTTTGTTTTCTGTTAATAAGGCTGGTGGGAAAAAAAGTGAAGTTGGCTTTCTTCAGACTGTGTGGCCCAAGGTGAGCATCTGTTTCCTGTATACCATGATTAACAGTATATGTGCGGGATGCTTTTCACGTGTTATAAAAACTGCTAGGCATCTGTCCTCTTCATGCTTCTAAACCACAAATATGTCATCTACATACATAGGTAGCAGCTTCCCAATTAATTACAGCACCAGTCAGTTGGTCTGCACAAATAGAATATTTGCCTGAAGCCTAGTAGTAGTACACGAGGTTATCTGTTTGGAACAAGGAGGTACATACCTTACCTTCTTGTTCAAGACGACATGCATCATGGGACAGGCCAACTTGTATGCAAGTAGTGTGCATTCTAACTAGTTCCAACGGTGCTAATTTTCATGCATGTTCTGGTTTTTTTTTTTTTTTGCCACATTTACATACAGTATGTTAATTTATAATGATATTGCTACTTCATGGAACCTTTACAGGATGTTGCAAAAATTCCAAGTCAATATTCTGGGGAAACAATCCTCACATGAAGAGGAACCAATAATGTGATGTGGGCATAGGTCTGAAAATGCACCGTTTCTGCGCTACAGTTCACAATACATGATTTATGGTTGATAGCACGCAGGCAGGATTATGTTGCTGTGGGGCGTCATTACAGCAGTACACAGCATGTTACTATGCCACACTCTACCCCTCTAACACACATACAGTAGGAACAACTGTTAGGAACTTGTAAATCAATATTGTCGGCACTCATGGCTTTAAAGAAAATGTTCAAAATGCCCTCCATCAGAACAAACACACGACTCGACCCATTGTAGCATCGACTGCTGGATACATTGATGAATCCCTGGGGAATTTCTGATAACGTCTCACCCCGCCACACAATATAATTGTGAAGAGTTTCCTGTTTGCCTACAGGGGTTGCATACACAAGTGCCTTTAAATGCTCCCACAAATAAAAGTCTAGTGGATTCAAATCAGGACACCTGAGTGGCTACAGAATAGGACCACCTCTATCTATCCAACACTCGCCAAACATGGCATCTTAGGCACCGTCGTTCACAGACAGGGAATTGTGCAGGAACTTTATCATGCATAAAGTACATGTTCTGTCGTATGTGTAATAGGACATTTTCCAACAAAATAGGCATATCATTCGTTAAGGATGATTCGTATGTCTCACCATTGAGTCTTCGTAGCAGAAAATAAGGTCCTATTACAGTAAAACCTCCATTAACGAATATTCTATTTAACGAAAAACCCTGTACAACGAAGTAAAGATTTGGTCCCACCAAACCCCCATAAGAACAATGCATTTTTAACCTCCAAATATCGAAAGTTACTTTGTTCACAACGGTAAAATTCTCTCTACAACGAATGACCAGTTTTAAAAAAATCACACGTTAATAATTATATTCAACAAGAAACTATTTTTTTATTTTCCTCGCGCTGAAAGTACGTTTAAAACCTTGATGCATACAATAAAAAACTGTAAATAAACACAAACAACACGTCTTCAGTTCCATAGTTTAAAGATACACACAAGGTGCGCATGCGGCACTTGACATAAAATGGCCGCCTAATTCATAGTTGCAACTTCAGCGCTCGTGGTGGTGGAATTCCATACCATGATTTCT